>JALXJV020000010.1:0-80018 GCA_024633595.2 Lepomis macrochirus | reverse complement strand
TTTGAGGCCTGTAACACCCACACACTCAGATCTGCACGCAGAGTGGGTGGCGCTGATTTGATCATGTGTCCCAAATTGAGTTTTTCTTATATTTAAAAACAAACATATATATATATATATATATATATATATATATATTTATTCATTCTGTTTATATCCACATGGTCGTATGCACGTATTGCTTTGGATAAAAGTGTCAGCTAATTAAACGTCATGTTTGAGAATATGCACCAATGAAGATCAATATCAACGGGCATGGTAAGGACCTTAAGGTGAAATTTAATGAGCAGCTCCCTAGGTGATGAACTCCTTCCATATTGGACATATGAGTTTTCCTTTAGCTCCACACAAAATGTCACCTGACATGCAACACTTTCAAAGATTCACTGCTGGTCATTCTAAGAATAACAAAATCATATGGTGATGCTTTTCCATCTAACTGTTGTTATAATATGTTTTAATGGTTTAAGCCATTTTTCGAACAAACTGTTCTAGAGACAGGTTTCTCTGCATATGACAAACTGTGAAGATGAATCAAAGAAGTCCAATAACTGACTACAAGATACATTTGTGTGTAGACCCTGTAAAATGTAGACCCTGATCCTCCGTTTGATAACACGGTATGTTTTCTGAGTCCCTGAAATGGTTGCTGGGAACCTGATGAAGTTCCAGCAGTGGAAATGGGCTGTGATTTAACCTCTGACTAGGGACCATTTATTTAAATTAACCGTTTGGCTAACATTTACAATGATTTCAAATTTTCTAAATGTTAAACATATTGTTATGCATGAAAGGTTATATTACTGACACATCAGTACTTGCATTATCAAATCAGAGACTAACCATCATGAAAGACTTTTGTTCTTGCAGAAGGATTTAATTGATGAAAACAACCCACAAAATTAAACTGTTGTTTTGTCCTACTGAAATCATACTAGTAGGAAGCTATATAGTAAACTATTATATTATTGATTATTAATAAAGCAACACCATGTCTATTGTACTAATACAATAATTTTTTCCAATTCCTCCTCCTGGTTGTGGATAGGCCCCCTGCAGTGAACAGATGTAGATTTAGCCAGATCCAGGACGCCAATGTTGCAACATGTGCTGCTTCTAGTCGCCTCCTCCTGAGAGCAACAGCTCTCCTTGTTCTGCCCTTGGTCTAACATCTATTTTAATAAAGGTGTTGTTATAAATATTGTTCAGTAATCTTAATCAGTAATCAAAAAAGAATGGTCCCACACTCTACTAGCTGTAATGGACTAATCACAGAAGACTTTTCTGTAATGAGTTTTTCACTCATTCCTGTGATGAGGGATCAGTATTTTAAAAATCTGTGTCCATGTCTTTAGACCCAAGCCGAGTGTCCAGATAGCAGGGCCACCACTTCCATAGTCCTCACACACACACACACAGTTTCTTGAACATTTTTCACAGCACTTCTTATTTTCTTTGTGTGCACATGTATTCCTTTGGAAAAAGGTTTGAGAGAGAGAGAGAGAATGAGTATATTGTAGGAGTAAATACTCTCAGGAGAGGTAGGTCTTCGAACGGTATTTGAAGACAGAAATGGATTCTGCTGACTTGAATTGAGTTTGGTAACTTGTTCCACCACTGAGAAAGCACACAGGAGAAGAGCTGGGGTTTAATATACTGTCTTTCATGGTATTCCATGCAATAATTGTTGAGGGTTTTCAGTCTGGACCAAAATACTGGACCAACTGACTGACACTGCAATCTCTCTCCAAATAAAAGTACCCAGATAGTGGAATTCAACTTTTGATCTTTATTCACACACCATAAAAGCATTACAACATTGATCAGTTAGCTATGCTGATTATTAGTGTGTGTAGAAGAAAATAGAAAAATAATAATGTTATTGTTATCTCTGGTTCATTGATTCCAATAAAGCCCTACAGTCCTCTCGTGTCTCTCATGAAAAGAAATGCAAAGCTGTCCCTAGATTGCCCTCTCTTCTCCATCCTTCCTGTCACTCTGCTGTATGCTATGCAAAACAGATTATGATGCGGCACTGCCTCGGAGACGGTGGTGCCGTGTCCAAACAAATCCTCCAAGAGTCAAAAAGCAAAATCATCTCCCAGAGGAGAGTTACTGGAGCCAGCAGGCAGACTGTCAGTCAGAGCGGATGATGGAGGCGTCTGTCCAATTTCCATCCAGATTGTGTTGCTGTTCGACGGAAAATCACCACGCTCTGACTCACTGTTCAGGCTTCTTCCACATCTCCTCTGTTTCACTATATGTGCTATTTCCTACTAACTCACATTCCTATCTCATCTGAATCTGACAAAATCATACATGCCTTCCGGTGTGAGTATCTGAGTTCTCTCTTAATGGAGCTCAATGGATCCTATCCATTGGCCACCTGTTTTAATTTGCCACCCTTGGTCTTAATGTTTCCATACTATATATCAGACATTCTTTCAGTTTATAAACTCAGCAGATGTCTAAAGTCACCTATACTACCTGCAGGTATGTAGGGAATTTCTCAAATCAGATTATTATGCCTGTTAATCCGAAACTTACAGCAAGACTGTAATTATTTTAAAACAACTGTGGCAGGAGCAGGGGTAAGCTTGCAAGAATGTTGACTACGCCACCAAGAGAATTTCGCCTCTAGGAAATTATAAGGGATTTAAATACTTTAATACTCAAAAAGGTCACACAGATTCGAAAACACTTAACCAGAGACCCTAATTCCAAACATAGAGATACATTTTATTAATATTTATTCCTGAAAATGACTGACAAATTTAAAATACACAGTAGCACTGCAACAAGTTAGCTGCATGTAAAATATTGCACAATAACCTACAGCCCCATTAAGTTGCAGATAAAACAAAATAAAACACCAGGAACAGAGCGGGGGGCTTACAGCAGAAAGGACTAGCAAAGGGGAAAAGATCCTAATGTTATCAGCTGGCTACCTGCATAAGCCCCATGGCTCCTATTCAATGGGGAAAAAAGGAAACAAGAGCACACAGTAAACAGAATCAAACAGTCCATAATAAACTGGTTGGTACTTAATTGATACATGGGGCCACTTATTAAGCTGAAAGCATACCAACAGTATACTCCGGTCACCCTAACATTGCACTGTTTACTGGGCCAGGCAAATGCACTTAATGCAATGGTCAGCTGTGACTAGGAAATATACATTAAGCATACACAAATACATCCATGCACACACACAGCTGACTAGGGGTGTGAAGAGATCTCACGAGACAAATGACATTTTTCACACGTTTTTCACAAGCCACACATTCATTTTCTCACGCAGTGAAATGCAAATGTATAACTAATAAGACAAACTCATGGAGCGAATCAACTCCGCCCAGCTGCTCGTGCTGTGAGTCCAGGCAGCTGTGAGGAGTGGTAACGTAGCTGGTAGTTTTGCAACATAAACATCTAAAAAAAAACTGAAGCGCAAGCTGCTCTGTTTGGGACTGTGAGCTGCACTCAAAGTTAACATGTGGATTTGTGGTAAGATTTCTACCTGAACAGAAGTGTTTCATTTACTTTCGGTTTCACATGCAGCATGCTGTCCCAAACTGCATCGGTCAAACCATCTGAAGGGGATAATGTTACTTCCAGCGGATTAATAACGTAATGCACTGCAGAGTAAAGTGCAGGTAGACTTCTCATTAAAGGATGACATTAGTCTCTTATTATGACTTTTCTCTGGACATGTCAGAGAACACCGATAGCTTATGTGGTAGAAATTTTAAATGTGCAGAAAGTTTTGAACTTGAGCAGAAAAGCTGCTGAAACACAGGAGCTATTAAAGTCCAGGAGTTTATTAACTAAATTAAAATTAAATAATTTATCACTGAGGTAACTAAATCGTCACTCAGCAGGGATGATATTACATGAGAAAAGTTTATCTACAAGGGAAACAGGTCAGACAGCAACACAGAATGAATGAGAGCTCCACTGCAGAGTTTAAATTGTCACCTGCCACCTGAATTTTGTGTTTTTCTTTATATAAATTTTTAAAAAATCACCTTAAACTGGTGCAGAAAAAAAATCATAATAATGCAGGAAATAAAGTGTTTAATGCTCAGAATTTTCATATAATTCAGTATTGAAGATTTTTTTAAAAACTGTTAAAATCTTTTATCGTCTTGATCTCGTCTCGTGGGTTAAGTACCTCGTCACACCCCTACAGCTGACGAATTGAAACCTCAGAAAAATTTAACACAAATAAGAAAATACAACTACAAGAAAACTAATAATCATTCTGAACACAGTTAAACAATAAACAGATCCTGAGGACTGATCCAAATATTCAAATTACCTTAGAAAACAGAAACAAACAAAAGAAAATAAACACAAGTTCACTCTCGGCTACAGGAAGCCGAGATAGAGCCGCAGGGCTGCGGGGGCCGCGGGGCCGCACCAATTGAAGTGCAACAGAAAAAAACCCAACAATCAAACCACTCCATAGCTGTAGAGTAGAAATGCAGTCAGACAGTATCACTGTAGAGACAAAACAGCAGCTGCACTGAGGAGTGGAGGCCAGAAATGTGGAACAGGCCACCCGCTGTGATGCACACCCTGACTTACAAGTACCTGCAAAGTGCATGAGACTAATACAATTACCAACTGGGAACTACACTCGAATCAAAAAGAAATATAAAACTCATATATACATAGCAAAGAGCAGAAGCACACTCTACAGGAAATAGAATGTGTCCGACTTGAGGCCGTGTTTTTATACCCCACCACTGCAGTCGCCGGCAGTTCACATTTCACTGTAAAGTCAGCAAAAGTTAGCTGCAGTCATCTCAAACGTACGTATTAGTGAAGCGGAGCTGAGGCTCAAAAGCAGATGATATTACACGGACCTGCAGCCACAGGACAAGCCAGCAAAGAGGGAAGGCATATATAAAAACGCCCATAACACACAATATGAATATGCAATCCAGAAAACTAACATACCCTGCAATAACTGGGAGACCAAACGTGGAGAGACACGATACCTCAACCAGAGGCATACGAGTAAACAGTCACCCTCCTTAATATAGTGCTGATCTGCTCCACCCAGCAATGAGGGAACCAGAGACTCACTGAAAATGCAGGCATGCAAACTGGTCAGGGGTAAAAAAGGTGAGAAGGATACGCATGCAGATAAACACACAGAGACAGTGTAAGAACTATAACAACGTGCAAGGTCGTCACTTTGTGTTGAAAAGCGGTGGGGACAAAAGGGCTCAGATTAGCGGTGTAACGATACACTTAGTTTACAAGAGGAGATGAATACACAATATTAGCGTTGCGAAAACAAGATGTGATGATATTTTAACTACTACTACTACTACTACTTTGTTGAACTCATCAACGCTGGAATCAGTTGGGGGGGATCTGGGGAACCCCCCAGAAAATTTTGAGTATTAAACACTTAATTTCCTGCATTCTGGTGAAATTTTCTGTACCGATTTCTTCCTTTCTTGCATCAGTTTACTGTGGAAATGTTTTTATTTATGTAAAAGGGAAATACAACATTCAGTGTTACGACCCCACTGTTGGTCTAGAGGAGTGGGGCCATAAACATATAGGCAGAAACTGGTAAGTTCTTATAAAATGGTAATTTATCTGGTAACCAGAGATGCAGGCAATAAACAGACAAAAGGAGGGTGGATGAGGGTGCTGTGAAAATAACAAACCAACTAACTAACAATATCCGAGGCACACAAGTCAACTGGCTGTGACAAGCTGCCCCAATCAACTGGTGGGCAGGAGGTGATTGCAGGTGGTGACGAGCCACTGGTTGAGCTGGAACCGAGGGAACCAATGGGTGGGACTGAGGTCAGCACCCCAGAAACCAGAAGTTAGGCGGGTCTTTCAACAGGGACATGCAGCCTACTTAGTAGAATTGAGAAAGAAAAAGAGGGAAACACAAATATGACGGCAACAGCCGTGACATCAGGTAGCAGGTGACAATTGAAAATCTTAAAATATAAGAGAACGGAAAACTGTAGAAACTGTCAAGAAGTTGGTATGGTTACTGTCTGGTGCTGCACGTTTTGGGGTCATTTTATAATCAGTAGCTTTTCTTCTTTTAGCTTAAGTTAAATCAATAAGGTCAAATGAACTTTTCTCAAAAAATTTCATTTATTATTCATCATTTCTTGTTGCAAGCTATTGAGAATATTTTTTAACAGATGTAGTGAGGACAAAATCAGACATTTTAAAAAGTGGTGGGGGCAACACAACACAGATGCCTACACATATTTATCCTGTAGCCTACATTACATGTAGCAACTGTGCTGCCTCTGGGTAGATGCAGAAAGTTGAAAAGCTCTTGCCTGAGTCAAGTGGGTACATAACCAACCAATCAAGCGAGGGTCAACCCCCCCTCAAATATTTTCTCCTCAGATCTGGACAAACCACGTAAGTTACCGATTTTATTTTGAATTTCGCTGAAAGGTGAGGAGTTTGCATGCTTGAATATGGACTGGTAACAATTCAGTGGGCAGGGGTGAAAAGGAGGAAACCTTAACAATATAATATAGCCCTACACTTAATTAAATGTTGTGTGTGTGGCATGAAGGAACAACAAATTTCATTTCGGTAAGCAGTCTTGTGCTGTATACTGACTAAGAAACAATGTTGTAACTCGTACAATCAATAATCTTTAAAATCCAGAATATAATTTGAAATCTTTCTGCTTACCTACAAAGTCCTTAGTGGCCCGGCATCGTCATATCTTAAAAAGCTCATAGTATTGTATTGTGCCACTGGAACACTGCCACCTGCTGCCCCCATGTTCCTGCTCAACGCCTGCTGCTACAATTTTTATTATTAGTTATTCTGGCCTTGCTTGGCCTTCAAAATGTCAATGTACATTCCTTGTACAAGTCATCCACAGGGGTGATCTTATAAACTGCTCCTGCAGTACTTTTGACGACCTCTAGTGGTAAAGGCCTGAGGGTAAAACAACTGGCTCAACAGCAGCATGAACAATAGCTCATGGGAACCCTGTAAAGCCACATTGAATCTAGGAGACAGTAGGCCATATCCTGTTTCTGCGATGTTGACCATGTATATAACGGGGTCTATTAAACCCTTTCACGGTCCATTGCCTGTGGGGTGGTTTGGAGTGGTACGAGAATTTCTGAACCTCGTTAGCCAGGATAGAAGCCTGCTGATCATGAGTCTGGACCGCCATGGTGTACTTGCTAAACATTGGGGGGACGTTCTCTAACCTATTTCGGGAAGGCTTGAGCACCATGAAATCTATGGGCACAATCTCATTCGGCCTAGAGCTAAAGGCCTGCCAGCTGGCCTTGCACACATAAACTGGTTCACTATCTTTGTGGGGACTTGCATGCAAAGCCTGTTTTTGCTGTCTTTGTGGGGACCTTTAAACACACAAACTGTTTTTGCTATGATTGTGGGGACTTGCACAGACAACGGTTTTGCTACCGAATACAGGAGTCATCAGATGTCTGGAGTTATCAGAGAAACAAGCTGAGCAGCAGCCAGCATTTACACAAGTGTGGTGCCTTCAAGAGTGTCTTCAGGTTAGTTGTATTCTCCCTCCTTTGTATCCACAGGGCATCTGTCTTATATTATGTATATTACTACTACATATTTTCTGCTGAATTAAAGATAAAGTTTGTCCATAGATCTATTCTTTTTTCCCCGACCAAACCCTTTTTGCGTTGAAGCAACCATGTTGCTATCATCATTAGCTTGCCATTGGTTTGGGATAGCTGGAATTCTTGGAATCTGGACACATCACATCAATCTGCACACATCAATCATTGACAGGGATGCATAATTTATATGTTCAAAGCCAGATGAGACACACTGCGCTTCTTGCCCACCACTAACATTTTTGTCCTGTCTCATCTTGTCAACAAAAACAAACCATAGATTTCATACATCCATGCATACATGTCATAGTTTTTTATGATCAAATATCTATTTTTAGCTCGTCTTGTCTTACAAAAGTTTTTAAATCTTATACCTTTAGTTACCAGTAGCATAATTTTATTACGCCTTAATATTATTATCTAATTGTGATTTTACTCTGCAGTTTGTATCCTGCTGAAAAGCATTTGACAAGCAATAATAATAAATAATAATTATTAGATATTACTATTATTACAATTAGACTACTGCCCTGATATACTGTATACATCACTGCATTTGGCAATGTGCATGTCATTTTTAATTGTATTTATTTATTTAGTGAGACAATACATGATGTAAGTGAGACATGACCCAACGTAATACTTTTGGTGATTTAACAGGGTTGACATGAAGGGACAAGCATCTAACAGAGAACAGACAGTTGAAGAACTTGTCAGATATGGATCTTGCCATCACACCACAACAGCTACCAATAGTTGACCTCATCACAGAAACAGAATCAACCATAAGGAAGTCCTTTCTTTCATGGAAGTAGTAAAAAGCAGGGCCCTGAACTACTTCAGAGGCCACTGGTACAGAGATGGACAACACATGGGTTGAAATTAAAACCCAGGAAGTGCAAGCCTACACAGAACACATCAACTCGGTAACATCAAGTTCACAAGAGAGTTCACAAGATACAGGAAGAACATCAACAGTGCAGGTGATAAGGAAAAGTAGAGTAAATGCAACAGCATTGTGATTCCATACATTTCTGGAGAATCTGAGAAACTCAGGAGGATTTTCTACAAACACTTTGTTTTTTAAACCCCAGAACACAAAGACAAATACTGGTCCACCCGAAAGACTACATACCCCAACACAAGAAAAGCAATCTAGTGTATGCTATCCAAAACAGTAAGGAATACACAGACCTGTACATTGGGGAAACTAGACAACCTCTACACAAACTCATGGCCCAACACAGAAGGGCTAACTCCTCAGATCATGACTCAGCAGTTTACTTACAGTAGAAGGATAGGGGACATTATTTTGATGACAACCATGTACATTTTCTGGATAGGGAGGGAGTGAAATAAGCCATTTACACCACAGTAGAGAACCCATCTCTCAACAGGGGACAAGGTCTGCAACATCACTGATCCCCCACTTACAACGTGGTCCTTTCATCCCTTCCTGGGGGACTGAACAAACCCTCACAATTGGCCTCAGGTGCCTCCAATGACCATAATGACTGTTGTACAGCACTAAAGGACCGAGCGCTATCCATCACTTTGATAACAACCTCACAGAGGTTAAATAGCTGGGTTTCCCTGCCAGTCAATCAGAACTGAAGGGACCTCTTGGATGAGAGGCAATACGTCTTCCGTTGTCTTCAACCTAGTCCTTGGTTTAGCCTAACTTTGAAATCTGCCAGTAATTGTTCTAGCCAGTTGATTTTGGACAGGATGCTTTGATTTTGGAGTGGTAAGGGGCTGCCCCTACTATCTGACTGTCAGTGGAGGCAGCTGAACAAAAATGAAGTACAATCTGTAGGTCGAACAACAACCGAAATGAGCGGGGAGCTCAGCGTGCAAGCAATATGAAGGGAAGTTAAACATTGTTCGTTTGCATATGCTACCCAAGTCAACGTTTTGCATTAATACTAGCCAGGACTATATCATAAAGGTAAATATGTCATCTATCAAATGATATCATAGCTATAATTTTAGATATGAAATTGCACAAGATGTTTTATTATAAAAGGCTTCCAAGATTTCTCTAGTAAGAGGTACGAGAGGCAGCTGAAAAAGGCCCCACACTGAGCACACGATGAACATGTACTGTATGCAAACCCTTATGTGTTTTAAACCTTTAAAGTCCTTGAAAGATGAAGGGAGACACCTGGAGGGTTGACTTTTGTTCTTTTACGGTTGACTTCATTTGAGAATCTATTTTATCCTGCTGCGATGTGAACATCATCCCTTTCATACAGACTTTTTTACATTACAGTTAGACTGTGGGCAGAGCAGCGTGTCGGTTCGTTGGCTTACTGGCTCTCTGAGCTCTGCCACAGGAGGTTGTGATTCTGTCAATTTAATTACACAAGACACTGGTGAATCCCAGTGGTGGAATGGTAATGTGGCATACCAGGTATTTTCCCGGTAGGCCGACGCACCTTGGGGGCTGGCCATATGGCAAAATGTACTGTATTGTTTTTTTTTCATTGGTTGGTTCATTTTCTATAATGACACTAGATTGGTCCAATCACATCTCTTATTGGACCTCCCACTCGTGTCAGATGCAGTGGTTCTGGCTCAGAGCCAAATATTTACAGTGACAACAGAGGCTGTTATGCAGCAACGGGTGGAAGGAGGAGAGGTGGCTGGCCATGTGAGGAACAGGCTGAAGCATAAGCAACGAAACAGAGACTCAAAGGGAGGTATTGTGTGTGTCTTCAGAATGATTAATTCAATTAATGACAACAATAAAAGATAATAATAAAAAATAAAATAATCTGACACTATCATAAAGAGAGATCAGTCAGCTACTGCTGGTGCTCAGTCAGTTTAGGCCAAATAGCATAGTGACGTTAGCGTTGGCTAAGCAGTAAGTGACGTGGTCCATATCGTATCATAATATTTTTAAAATGATTAGGTTAAAGGTTCCCTTGATAAAGATGAGTGAAAACGCTGTATAATAGATTACATGCCCATGTTTATTTTCAGTTATGAGGTAACCATTATGATGTATATGATATGGATTACTGTTATTACTATCTGTGGGGTAACATGTAGCCTACTCCAGATCTTTCTCCACCTGCAGTATGTCCACAATGAGGCTGTTCCGCCAGTGTATGAATGTGTGTGAATGTTAGTTCTGAGCACTTAGGCTCAGTGTGTGAATGTGGGTGAAAGGTGAATGCAGATGTAGTGTAAAAGCGCTTTGAGTGGTCGAAAAGACTAGAAAGGCGCTGTACAAGTATGGAGCATTTATTCAGCCACCTCTGATCACCAGGGAGTCAGTCCAGAGCAAGTGGGTACACCTATCTATGTGAATGCAGCACTTAATACTTGGCCTTGTATGTGGGTTTTGCATGTCCTTTGCAAGTGCTGCTCTGCTAACTTCAATGAGTGTAAGATGGTTTAATTACACAAAATTAAAATAGTTTTTATTTGTATTAATGGTCCTTAGCAAATTTGTTCATAAAACAAGTCATTTTGATAATTTATATTTAATTTTCATTATAATATTAAACATTTTGTATGTGTCCAAAATTGCTGTCTACCCTGTGATTGTGGCGTAAATGTGAATGATGTATTTTAGAGAGTTTGTTTGGTAATATTGGTACCAGCAGGCCTTTTGATGATCATGATTTAACAATATTTTACAAACTCCTATGTAATTAAAACAACAGACTGCAATCTAAACATGTAGTCTAAATCACAGATTTCCTTACCTATTATTTAAAAAAAATACAGATGTAAAAATGTAAAAGAACAATATCTGGGCTAAGAGCAACGACAATGACAAAAACAAAATCATTCAGTCTGTTAAAATTACTAATTTCTTACCAAGTCAAAACCATTATGAATTAATACTAAAAAGAGTTAGTGGCATGATGTGTTTTTGGCAATGATCTTAAGATTTTTTAATTGCAGGGCCATATTGTTGTAAACTGTGTTTTTTTTAGACTTATGTAATACTAAAGTGTTTCCAAAAATCCTTCTTTATGATGCTTAAAGGTTTCCTGTTGTTTTACAAATTATGTGTTGTCTTCAAGTTCACTCATTAAAGCCTTTGTTCATTTTGTCATGCCAAGGTCCACCCTGTCATTTCCACGTTTTATGAAAATAAACCAATTATTTTCACATAGTATACAATCTTTGTATGATTTATTCATGAACAAATGAAGACCAGAGAGTATTGGTTAACAGTTTGACCACATATTTTTGTTGTTAGATTTTATTTAGAAAAGAAAGTGCAAATTAATAATTTATAAAAAGTGCTGGAGCTTGACCAACATGCATTTCTAACAAACTAAGATCTACTTAATAAAATTAATAAAAAGTCAACTGGAAAATCTCAGCTTTTTGGGGGAATTATGTCGTCTCAAAGGCACTTTATAGTAATAGTGACCCTGCTAGGGCCAATTTTTTGTCCCAGTCGAGCTCTGGTGAATCCAGCAGCCATCTCACCACTGCTGTCTCTGTCAACAGGACCTGACATTTACTAAAATCTGTGTGTGTGTGTGTGTGTGTGTGTGTGTGTGTGTGTGTGTGTGTGTGTGTGTGTGTGTGTGTGTGTGTGTGTGCGTGTCTGTATGGAGGGAGCAAAGCCTAGTCTCTGGGCTAATAAAGGAGGCTGACAGGCTTTTTAGCTTCTGGACTCGAGAGAGGCAGGAGGCCGAACACTATGACACTAATTGAAGGTATATAGTCACTGAGTGAACCAATCACAGCATATTATCTCTGCTGGTGGGTGTGTGTGTGTGTGTGTGTGTGTGTGTGTGTGTGTGTGTGTGTGGGCGGAGGGCTATCCGGAGTTGACAGCAGAAATTTTATTAGTAAATGGAGAGAGAATATTTGTAATTTACAAAAATATAAATTGTACTGGGTTTTTTCATTAATGAAAATCAAATAATTGTACACAACATATTCCATTGATATACAATTTAAATACTAGTTATTACAGGCTAACTGCAGTCTGTCCCTCCACAAATCAGATCCAGTATTATTTGTACATCTATTTTGCACGTTTAGAAAAAAAACTACTGAATTTGAGACTTGTGACAAAGAAACATAGAGTAAAATGAAGTGACCATCATCTCAGTTGAAACAGAAAAAAAAATAAAACAATTTAACTACATAGGCTACTTAACTATGGTAGAAGCACAAAAAAAGAGCCATCTAGTAAGATGGCTCTTTTAACTAGTAATATTTCCATTTTTCCATTTTTTCCATTACTGTTCACCTTTCTCCGATGAGTGTCTGAGGGAAAAAGTTAAGCACTTCATAACATAAATTTCGTGTATTATGTCTGTCCATTCTGATACAATTCGTGGCTCCTCATTTAACCATTTTCGTGTTATAGCCTTCTTACTGGCTGCCTGCAATATCTGTAACAAATAGCTGTGTTGTTTGTTCAGTCCAGTTGGTATGTTGCCCCAATAGAATACACTAAAACTCTCCAAAAGCCGTAGTCCAATAATCAGTTGAATAGTTTAACCACATCTGACCAGTAGGGGGAAATCTCGGGACACTCCCAAAAAATTGAAAGTGGCCAACAGATGTATACCCACATTTCTTCCAACATCAACCATGTTCAGTGTTTTTACTTTGAAGCTCCTTAACTCTAGGGGTAATAAAGAACCTCACAGTATTTGTCCAGGTATATTCCCTCCACAAATCAGAGCTTGACGTGGTTGCCATGGTCTTACAGATATTTGACCAATCCTCCTCATATAATTCTATTGCAGCCTCTTTCTCCCATCTGACCTTAATGTACATAGTAGACAGTTTTTTCACCTTGTGTAGTATTGAATAGGTCTTAGAAATCGTTTTTTTAGTCAGTTTCCCTTACATGCATCTATAAAAATGTTAATTAAGGGGTTTCTGTCCTGATATTTGGAGATAATATCTGCATCAAAGTGATGTCTTAGTTGAGGATACCTATAGAAATCATCTTTTTATAACTTAGAACTTTATTATAACTATCTGACATATTTTTAAAAGTGTCAAGACCTTTTCCAGATGAAATTTTCCAATATGCAGTAATACCCCAGCTGCATCAGGTTATGAACCTACTATCAAGTTTTGCAGGAATAAATTCCGTATTGTATGCTGGCCAGCGTAAGATTTTTGCATCATCCTCAAAGGTCTTATCTCTAAGTTCCTTAAACCAGATACTTAGTGGCACCTTGATCCAACTAGACACTTGTTTCTGAAGTACCTGTAATAACTGTTTAACTCCAAGAATGGATGGAAGAGGGTTACAGACTTTGGCCTGGTCTACTTCTTTATAGGGATGTCCCGATCAGATTTTTTTGCCCTCGAGTCCGAGTCTGAGTCATTTGATTTTGAGTATCTACCCATACCCAGTCCCGATCCGATACTTCTATAATACTTAAAAGAATAAAGAAGAGCGAAAAAACAGATCCAGGATGTTCCTTATTTTTTATTTAATTCACCTTACTTTAACATTCAACAACTCTGTTAACAAACAGAGCACTTCTGTGAGGTAGCTTGAACAATCAAGTAAAAAACAACATAAATTCTTCACTTTTGGACTTTAGTTTCAACAGTAAATCAACTTAAAATACCCGGCAGACATGTAAACAAATACAAAATTAAAAGTGCCACAGTGTTTGCAAAGCACATCTATATATACACTAAGCAACTGTGTTAACGTCTGTGTAATAACAGATCTAAAGTTGGCAAGCTAAACGTAAACTGCTTATCTCTGGCATGAATCACTGCGTACTTTTTCAGTCACAGTTGTGAGTTGTAACGTTACCTAGCTAGCTAACATTAGCTCAAAGTTTTAATGTCCACGTGAGGTAAGTTAGCTAACTAACCAGAATAGGGAGAAGAGGACGAAAACGTGACCGTGAAAAGGAGGACGTTGAGTTGAGGCTTGTTAGTGGTAACGTTAGCTATAACTTAAACTCATAGAGGGCTGGTGTCAAGGTGACGTTAGTTACCCCCAACCGCAGCGCGATGGATTCAGCGGTGAAGGCAGATCTTCCAGTCCACCAAAATAATGACAAATGTAACATGTGGATCGTTTAATTGGTCGTTTTATCGTTATTTTTCTCTCTCTTTTTACTCAGATGAGGTCACCCAACCATCGGGCTTAATAGTTGATGTGTGTATAAGATGAGATAAGATAATTTATCTTGACAATATATTTATTTTTATTTTATTTGCCCAACACAATTCTATAAAAACAGGGCAACATTAAATCACATAAGAACATGATAATTGACACTGACAAACGTAACTAGTGACACAAGCAGATGTAATGTTGACAATGTTGATATGTCACAATTTCTCCTGTTACATCCTAAGTATAACGTTATACAATTCGATTTTACACCATTGATAGGCTACTTCAACATCAACATCAATCTTATCTGTAATGCTGCATTCAGTTCAATGTACATTTTGAGTGTAGTAGGGGACCTAGATGTAATTGAGGCCAGCAATGTGTTAAACTGGTTACAGAGATGTTGATTTTACAGTAGTCCATTGGCCGCTTAGCTATTCGTAGGAGCAGTTTCCTTACAAAAGGTTACAGCGGATCTGGATCTAAAGTTTTTTTTTCCAAACAGTAACTTAACTTGTTTATACATTCTCAGTTCAGTGCAAACTGAATTCTGGGTGTCCACCTTCACTGCTGACTGCATGCACGCCTCGGTGACGTACGATGCACAAACTTTGGCATGACACCTGTCAGCTAAGCCAAATTGCAGGGGTTTTATGTTAAAGAACTAAATATTGAGGAAGTACTATTAGCTAGCTATTATCTTTGGTGTAAGTTTTTTTGTGTGCTTCACTTTTTAGCTCATTGCCAGAAAACCATTCTGGCAGTAGCCTAGAACGTAGTGGCATCAACTGGCACAGTGGTTAAAGTGTCAAACTTGTAACGTGATTTGTGACAGGGCCAAAGTTGCTCCAGGGGATGTCCCTGTACTTACTGTAAGCCACTCTGAATATGGGTTACTGCTAAATGCCAAAAAGTACTGTACTGATTATCAGAGCAGAAACACCTCAGTTGTGTTTATTAAATCTCTAAACAACCAAAATAATTTACAGTTGCATCATTTGTTTTTTTAGTTAGTCGACATGTTTTGATTTTCTTGCCACAAAAAACGCTGGTCTGCACCTCCTTGGCATTATCTCCCAATGTAGGTCCTTTAATTTCCACCTTTGTGTTATACAGTTAAAACAACAAATGCCAGAAATGTACCTCTGCTTTGATAAGCTATCATCTTCTGTGTTTTTCTGTTGTCGCAGCTCAAGAAAAACTAAAGCCACTGAACCAAGAACTAATTAAATGGAAAAATAAAGCAGAGATCCTTCAAGATCGAGTGGAACAACTGGAGAATGATAAAAAAAAAAAAAAAAATCTGGAGCAGCAAGTGGCTGTAGGTAACCTGAGCTCTGTTTTGTGTAGTGGGAGTTTGCACAACTAAAAGTAGCACCATGCTATTTTGTTCATAGAACTTTTTTAGTTAATTTTTAGGCCTTAATTACAGTTTAGTGAAAATATGCCTATATTTGTTCTAGTCTATAATAATGCTCTAAATAAATATAGACATACAATATCTTGGTTCACATGTAGCTTGAAGTCATGATAAACTGCCTCTTCAATCAGGCAGCTCACTTACTCAGGGACTTACATTTTTTTTGTTTTGCTTCAATTCAGTGTGTCTGTTTTATAGCATATTAATGTATCACACTGTAGGGGTAAAATGCAGACACAGAAGGCAGCAATAAAATCACTAGTAGTATTTTATGAAAAGGGAATGCGACCACTTCGGTCAAGGGTAGCACGGTTTTTACACACACAGACAGATTAAGGTACCAACAGATGGCATGCAGGCTTGTAGTGGGGTACAGGCAGGGTTCAGATTCAGATTGTGTCAGATTCCAGAGTACAATCCAAAATGAAAGGCAGGCCCAGCATGTTGCTCCCTGGTAAAATAAAGGTTATTAAAAATAAGTATATAATATAATAAGTAGTGGCGATGACATGGAAATTGCTCCTGCAGTGTGTTCTGCAATTCAAATGTATTTTTGTTTGTACTATATTATATATAGTGACTGATGCTGTGCAGCCTAAGGGAAATGGAGAGACCCAAGCTGACACTCCAGCAATCTTCGGACCCAGACTCCAATTCCAGCTCCGACCCTGATTCCAGCTCCGACTCTGATTCAAAAAAGAAGAAAAAGAAGAAGCAGAGTAAGAAGAAGAGAAAGGAGGACAAAAGAAAGAAAAACAAGAAAAAGGACAAGAAAAATAAAGGAAAAGACTATAGAAGTCGAGGTAAGATGAAAAACAGCCATTAAATAGGAGATTTTGGTTATGATTAATGTAAAATCCATGTACATAAACAACAATAAGATCTATGCACAATTACAGCATTATATGGCTCAATGACACTGATATATCCCAATGCCTCAAACCGAAAAGTTTGAAAAGTAAAATCAGCCAGTGTCTATTCTTGAAATAAAATATTGCTGCTGTTCACAAAAAATGTTTTTTGGTCACAGATGCTATTAACTTTGTGTAGAAATTTTTGGATGGTGGAGAAGTGAGGAGCTGGATTCATTAAACAGTAATTCAAGCTGCTGTAGCCGTCGACATCTATATAGAATATATATTGACAGTTTTGTATTCTTCTGTTCAATTTCTTTAGCAGGTAACATCAAAGATGTAGTCACCAGATACCAGCGGCTGCTAAACTTGACAAAGAAGGGGTACACTATGTCCACGGCTTTTCGTAAGGCAGGCGTGTCCAGGAATGCAGTGGCTGCCACTGCACCCATTGCTGAGCTCTTCATAGCAGAAAGACAGGTGTTGGAGCAACTGCCTTTCTGCAGAAAACTGTCAGATCTAGCAAAGTTATGTGCAGAAAAGATAGTGGGGGAAATTGAAGAAAAAGTAGCTGAGATGAAAAGAAAAAGAGAGTTACTTCCATTTCAACTAAAGTAAGTTCTAGGTCAACAGGACAATAGTACCTCTTAAACAGAACAATGGTGAATGTACAGTGGGTACGGAAAGTATTCAGACCCCTTTAAATTTTTCACTCTTTGTTTCATTGCAGCCATTTTCCTAAAATCAAAAAAGTTCATTTTATTTCTGAGTAATGTACACTCAGCACCCCATCTTGACAGAAAAAAAACAGAAATGTAGAAATTTTGCCAAATTTATTAAAAAAGAAAAACTGAAATATCACATGGTCATAAGTATTCAGACCCTTTGCTCAGTATTTAGTAGAAGCACCCCTTTGATCTAATACAGCCATGAGTCATTTTGGGAAAGATGCAACAAGTTTTTCACATCTGGATTTGGGTATCCTCTGCCATTCCTCCTTGCAGATCCTCTCCAATTCTGTCAGGTTGGATGGTAAACGTTGGTGGACAGCCATTTTCAGGTCTCTCCAAAGATGCTCAATTGGGTTTAAGTCAGGGCTCTGGCTGGGCCATTCAAGAACAGCCACGGAGTTGTTGTGAAGCCACTCCTTCGTTATTTTAGCCGTGTGCTTAGGGTCATTGTCTTGTTGGAAGGTAAACCTTCGGCCCAGTCTGAGGTCCAGAGCACTCTGGAAAAGGTTTTCGTCCAGGATATCCCTGTACTTGGCCGCATTCATCTTTCCCTCGATTGCAACCAGTCGTCCTGTCCCTGCAGCTGAAAAACACCCCCACAGCATGATGCTGCCACCACCATGCTTCACTGTTGAGACTGTATTGGACAGGTGATGAGCAGTGCCTGGTTTTCTCCACACATACCGATTAGAATTAAGGCCAAAAAGTTCTATCTTGGTCTCATCAGACCAGAGGATCTTATTTATCACCATCTTGGAGTCCTTCAGGTGTTTTTTAGCAAACTCCATGCGGGCTTTCATGTGTCTTGCACTGAGGAGAGGCTTCCGTCGGGCCACTCTGCCATAAAGCCCCGACTGGTGGATTGCTGCAGTGATGGTTGACTTACTACAACTTTCTCCCATCTCCCGACTGCATCTCTGGAGCTCAGCCACAGTGATCTTTGGGTTCTTCTTTACCTCTCTCACCAAGGCTCTTCTCCCCCGATAGCTCAGTTTGGCCGGACGGCCAGCTCTAGGAAGGGTTCTGGTCGTCCCAAACGTCTTCCATTTAAGGATTATGGAGGCCACTGTGCTCTTAGGAACCTTAAGTGCAGCAGAATTTTTTTGTAACCTTGGCCAGATCTGTGCCTTGCCACAATTCTGTCTCTGAGCTCTTCAGGCAGTTCCTTTGACCTCATGATTCTCATTTGCTCTGACATGCACTGTGAGCTGTAAGGTCTTATATAGACAGGTGTGTGGCTTTCCTAATCAAGTCCAATCAGTATAATCAAACACAGCTGGACTCAAATGAAGGTGTAGAACCATCTCAAGGATGAGCAGAAGAAATAGACAGCACCTGAGTTAAATATGAGTGTCACAGCAAAGGGTCTGAATACTTATGACCATGTGATATTTCAGTTTTTCTTTTTTAATAAATTTGCAAAAAATTCTACATTTCTGTTTTTTTTCTGTCAAGATGGGGTGCTGAGTGTACATTACTGAGAAATAAAATGAACTTTTTTGATTTTTGGAAAATGGCTGCAATGAAACAAAGAGTGAAAAATTTAAAGGGGTCTGAATACTTTCCGTACCCACTGTATATGATTTGTGTGTATATATAAGCTATATAATAGCTTGACTTTATTTTTGTAGTAGAGTACAGTACATAATTAGAGAGACTGTACAAAATGACCTCAGGATGTTAATGAATGAAGACAAATTGTAGATTTTCAGTATTGTAAAATTTATAGAACACAATAATATGACGCAGTGATACTGTAGTGAGTTGTAGAGGTGAATAGGGGGGCACATATACGGTAGGGTTGTGTTACAACCATGACATAATGTTCAGCATTAGGCCCTGTAATTGTTTTTTGTTGTTCATCAATTTGGGGCAGATTTCTGACAGTTATTTGTAAAATAGGCTCTGTTTGCTATATATATATACATATATATATATATATATACATATATATATATATATATATACATATAACATCCTCTAATGTTGTTCTCAAGGGGCGCTCATCAGCGCACTTAATGCACCTCTTTCGCAAGTGCGCATCAGACCTCACTTTGCTTTAGGATATTACCCAGAATCCTTGTAGTGTCGTGACGTTTCGAATAGCTAACCAATGGGGGAGCAAAAGGGTTGCTATGGTGCTGATCAGACGCCGGGAAGCCGGAAGCCGGCAAGCGAACAAACAAATGGACAAGAAATTTCTTTTTAAGTGTAAGTGAAAATAGTTTTTTTATCAGAATATGAGCGATAAATGACATAATACATGATGATACAATGATTTCACTGTCTTTTGACAGGGTCCGACGAGCTGACTTTCAATTTTATAAAGTTCAGGGCAGAGAATGAGCGACTATTCACGGGGCACAGAAATGCCTCTAGCCAGGGATATGCGTAAGTTAACACGGCCATTACATGAGCAGAAAAGTTTGTTATTTGAAAGTCACTTTCATTCATTCTTTCATTCATCATGTTTATCTTTCAGAGAAATTATCAAAATCATGGGTCTGGAGGGGAAAGTGACTCCGCAGCAGTGTAAAAAGAAGTGGGAAAATCTAAAAAAAAAGTACAAGGTAACTGCTCTTTTTCATGTTTTGCAATGCTTATATTGTATTGGCAATACTATTTAACGACTGTCTAGAATGTAATCCATTTAAATGATTAATAATAATATATTAATAATAATTTCCACCTTCATAACTATCACAATTTACAAAGGACTTAACACTGCCAAAAACCGGGTCAGGGACAGATGCAGGAGAGGTCACTGCTGCCTCATGGATTTTCTATACAGCCATGCATGAAGCCATTGGCCAGAGACCCTCAGTCAGGCCAGTCTATCTGTTCTCATCTGGACACAGTAGTATAGACAGAGACCAGACACCTGTCAGTGAGGTTGAGGTTGAAGCAAATACTTCAACAGGCTCCTCCACAGATACAGAGACAGCAGACCTCCAAGCAGGAAATTCCACAGACCCCCAAACTGATCAACCAGGTACATCAACTGATGTCAGACCAGGAAAGAGAAAGAGGAAGAATGAGAATGTAGATTATCTTAAAGATTTCTGTGAGCGGCTAGAGAAAACACAGAAGGAAGAAAATGAAAGGGATAATGCTTGGCTCCAAAAGTCTCAGCAAATGGATAGGATGTTAGATTTATTTGGAAAGCTTGTTGACCACTTGACAGAGAAGTAATAACTTTCTGCATCTAGTTCTGTTCTGTTTTGTTGTTTGCTCTTCCTGTATAAGTGCTCACTATGTTAACACCACTGAGTGATGGAATTTATATTTAATGTTTCACAGGACTTTGGCTGTTTTTCTTGGTTTGCACAAGACATTTGGAATTGTAATTTTGTATATATGCAATTTATTATTAGAATTATTAATACATTATTTAATTAAATTGTACATTTGTTTTATCTTTGTTTCCTAATCTTCATCAATGTTCACAACTGATAAGTAAAAATGAAATGTTAACATGAATGACAGCAAATAAAGTTGTTTACATAAAGATTTTTTTGTTTACTTTGTTTAATCATGTATTAGTGTACACTAAAAAAAATTGCTGCCAATTTCTGTTTATCATCAAAAAGTCTGGTATGTGTCACAAATGAAGAGAAACATTTATCATTTCAAAAAATCACTTTTTTACTGAAACAAAGTGCTACAAGACAAGTTTATAACAAAATAAATGAGCTGACAATGCAGAACAATACCGCCAGATACAAGCGTGGGCTTATAAATATAAAAACATTTTTAAGGACAGATAAATTTGGTATTTACAGATGCTAGGTAATTAACATTTTTCATTTTACAAAATATATACACAGAACTGTAAGTAAACAATGTCAAGCAAAACAGGTAGGTACATCTTGATGTGCAATGTCAGACCAATGGAATAATTAGGGTGCTAACTTTCTACAGTGACAACAATGTGTGTGTTGAGGTGCTTTGAATTAAACTGTGTAGTCATGTTCCAAAAGGTGCCCTTGAACATTAAGGGGTGCTGACACATGTGCAGCGAGTCTCGCCCGGAGCTGGTTGCCACTTGTCTCTTGTCCAGAATCTGCTGCTGGTGGTTGTGGTGGGGCATCATCAGCTGGCTCTGGTTCCAGGACATCACCATGGGTAAGGCAGACATTGTGTAAGAATGCACAGGCAGTGACCACCTCTGTGCAGAGGCCAACCTTCACTTCTAAGGCTTTGAAGAGTGTTGCCCTCCAGCGTGCCTTCATCATACCAAAGGCTCGTTCAATAATTGAACGTGCACGTGAATGGCTGTGATTGAAGCGTTCCTCGACCCTTCCTTGCAGTGGCAGTTTGTAGGGTGTGATGATGGTTATGGGAGACTGTGTGCAGGGATGTCCTCCATCACCTAGAAGAAAAAAGCCAGGTGGGGGGTACTCAGCATTGACATAAAGTGGGCTGTTTTTTAGAACACTGGGTGTCATCTACAGAGCCAGGAAAACCAACAAAGATGTTGAGGAAACGTCCCTGAGAGTCACAGATGGCTTGCATTTGGATAGAATAGAATTGTTTGTAATTAAAATAGTCCTCTTTGTTACGATTTGGGGGCTTGATACGAATATGGCATCTATTGCCCCTACAGCCTTGTCAAATGCTGTATGCCGAGCAAGGCGTCCAAATCCCAGGCAGACTTCTTCAAGTTCATCATGATGTGGATAGCAAATCACTTTACCTGCAACGTCCATGATTTTCTGAGCAATTCTGTGCACTACCCGGCACACTGTGGATTTTGGCACAGAGAACGCCCGGGCAGTGACTCTGTAAGACAGTCCATGGGCAATCCAATACACAAACATTAACACTTCCAAATAAGATCCCCAGCCATGGTCCTGGTGCCTGTGCAGAACATCCATCAAGCCATCCATTGATTTCCTTGAAAGGCGGTAGTCGGGTCGAAGGTCTCTCTCAACATCAAAATACACCAGGAGGACAGGCATGGTGTGATTCAGCCTGGCATACCTGATCAGTCTGCCAAGCTTAAAAAGACAAAAAACAATTTGAATGACAGATATAGGAAAACAGATTACACCATGAAAAAGTAATTATTCATTTTATAATTGAATGTATTAGAGGGAGTTGATCTATTTTCATTGTAATTTTGGACACTCACTTGTGGTGATGATGTTAACTATACTGAATCATACTGAGAGCTGTTGATATTTTGTCCACACTCACTGACCAAACTGACAAAATATTAGGAACAGCTCTCAGTATAATTCAGTATAGTTTGCATCACTTCATAGTTTAGGTTATATCACAATTTATTTTAGCCCAAAACTGTTTTAAAAATAACATTAACAGAAAGGTTGGTAGCTAAGAGTAAAAAAAGATTTTTTTTTCCTTCAAAGGATCGTGACATGTCACGGTATTATTAGAAGCACACACACATTAGCCAAATGAACGGTACATTGAAATGTAAAATAAAGTTCATTTACCTGTTGGTCGGGCATCAGCATACATGTTTGGATCCGGTGTAGAAGCCTTCTTCTCCTGCGGTTCCTAATTCTTCTCCTAAGGAACTGGTGGTGACTTGTAATCAACTTTAGCAGGAGCACTGCGAATACAACATGCAACTACTGCCGTTGCCATGTTTACTCTCCTGATCACAACAGAAGTGACGAAGATAGTGACGTATGCAAAACTGTCCCAATTCTGCTCTTCACAGCTTCGGGCCCTTGCGCACTTCCCCCGCAAGTGCACTTTCAACAAGTGTGCACTTTGAGGAAGACCTTAGGGCGTAGTGCGGATATTGGGACAGGGCCAATGACAAACCTTTTGGAGGACAGTTTTTCAGTTTCTAACCAGGGCATGAAAACTTCATTTGAAAACCAAAACATTGTGGTCCTCAACTGAGCAGCGCAATAATACCATTCTAGATTTGGCAACTGCAGCCCTCCCCTGTCATAAGGCAAATATAAGAGAAAGAATAAGTCTTGGCTTCCTATTGTTCCAGATGAAATTAGATAGAAGCTTTCTGGTCACTAAAGACAAAGCACGATCAAAGTTTGAAATGGAACAGGTCGCACAAAAAGTAAGTTGATTTTATGTGCACTTTATGAGTGAACATTATATGCCACATTATATGCCACGTTATTGTATTTTGGTTATTGATTGGGATTTTTTTAATATTTACATAAAATGCTCAAAATTATGTCACACTGCAAAATTAAAGCTCCCTTAAAGATCTTTGTTTTGCAGTAGAAAAAGGCTTGCGTCAGTACAACAGACGCTGCACTTCAAAGTTACACAATGTTAACTTTTTCAATGCTTTGTAAAATGGCTTGCTAAAACAGCGGGTCTTTAGAACCTTGTCTTGGAAAACAGCTGCTAGAAATTACGTCTATGAGAGCAGTGAGTGTGAACCAAACCAGTGAAGTTGTAGCCAAGTGCAAACACCACAATCATCACAATGCGCACACACCCATTTCTCTTTTAAGTAATGTCTCTAACTGAAGACAGGCAAAGGAAAACAGGCATTAGTAAAAAAAAAAAAAAAAAAGGCAAGAGAATCACTTAGGTGGGAGAAACACTCAAAGGACCAGAACACATGTTACCACAGAATGTTAACTGATGAATTGGCAGGGAGTGAGCCAAGGTTTTAACAGAGTGGGTTGATTGCTGATGAGCCTTAGGTGAGAGCCAGGATGACACGCCCACAACCACAGACTGATAGACAGAGACAGACAAAGACAGCAGGGAGGGGAAAACACAAGAAACAAGAGGATGGGGGAGAAGGCAGAGCCACTCCTGACAGTAACCCCTTCCTTACGGGAGCTTCCTGGCAACTCTCCCGGGCTTGTCAGGATGAGCCCGATGAAAAGCCCAAACTAAACCAGCAGGGAACCCACTACCCACTGTAACCCTCCCATTCCACAACGTACTGCAATCCCCTACTCCAGTGCCGCACGTCCAACAGGCCAGACAGTGAAAACCAGATGATCGTCGATGACCCGGGTGGGAGGAGTGGGCTGGATGGAGGGCACAAGGGCCTGGATATCACAGGTTTTAACTGAGACATATGGAAGGTCAGGGGAATTCTCATATATTCTCATAGGGGAATGAGAGGATTTCCCCTGACAACAAGTACACCTGTATGTGACTCCATGGTGGGCCACCAAAAGCTCCTCTTGAGTAGAGGCAGAGTTCTCCAGTAAACCCGGGTGACAGGCGAAACGAGAGCAGTGCACCCAGTGAAGAACCTGAGTCTGGGACTCAACAGACTCAATCTCCCACACAGCGGAGAGGAAGAATGGTATCTGGACTAGGGGAGTCACAAAGTTTTGTCCCTGTCCGTTCACACAAAACCTTCTCTCTCGGGAGCTTCAAGGGACCACACACAGTTTATGCAAATACTAACTGTGATGAAGTGAACCCCAGAGATTCCTGGACCACCTCCCTCATAGCAAACATTTGCATGTGAACGCCTTCATCCCAGTCTCTTTCAACTTCAGCCAATAAATGCATAACATAGTTTTTAATATTTCTAATATCTAATATCCAACTCTGAAGGTTGGAAAGTTAAGTGTATTTAATAAGCTACATATCTAACTACTTACATTAACCTACAGTGTTTCCATTAGCTGTTTAAAATTGTATTTCAACATTCTTGAGACATTAATATGGGAAATATATTTTAATTTTTACAATTACAGGTAATTCAATTCAATTTCAATTCAATTTCAATTCAATTTCAATTCAATTTTATTTATATAGCGCCAAATCACAACAACAGTTATCTCACAGCGTTTTTCATAAAAGAGCAGGTCTAGACCAT
Source organism: Lepomis macrochirus (assembly GCA_024633595.2). Lineage (NCBI taxonomy): Eukaryota > Metazoa > Chordata > Actinopteri > Centrarchiformes > Centrarchidae > Lepomis > Lepomis macrochirus. The sequence goes on along the minus strand of JALXJV020000010.1, from coordinate 54,506 downwards.
ACTCTGATGTTATTTACAGAAGCCCAACAATTCCCACCAAGAGCAAGCACTAGGCGACACAGGCAAGGAAAAACTTCCTTTTAAGAGGCAGAAACCTCGAGCAGAACCATGGCTCAGGGTGGACGGCCATCTGCCTCGACCGGTTGGGGGTGAAGGAGAGAGAGAGGGAGAGAGGGCAAGAGAGCAACAGAGAGAAAGACAGAGAGAGGGGAGGGAGGCAGCCTACACAGTATACACATAGCGGTACAGACAGTAAAGGTTATGTTGCTATAGACTGAATGAAAATTGGAACAGCTATTTATAGTAATGTTAAAGATAATAATTGTAATATTAATGATAACAATAACAGCAATAATAGCAATAGGACTAGTAACAGCAATTGCAATTCCAGCAGAGGGTGTCGAGCAGGAACAGGGGGGAAGCAGGCGACCCCCAACCACAAATCCAGATTCCACAACTCCAGAGCCAGGAACACCTGCAGGAAGTGACAGGAGCAGAGAGGAGAGGGACAAGAAACTACACGACTATGGGAAAGGGAAGAAGTTGAGTTAGTAACATGCATTAATAGGATGAGGTTGCATAGAGAGGGAGAGAAAGAAGAGGAGAGAGGAGCTCGTGCATCATAGGAACTGCATTCTGGGAGCCCAGTGCTCTGGTGGGGTAGTAAGGTAGTAAGATAAGATGGTGCCTGACCATTAAGAGCTTTGTATGTGAGAAGAAGGATTTTAAATTCTATTCTGGATTTTACAGGAAGCCAATGCAGAGAAGCTAAGACAGGAGAGATATGATCTCTTTACTGGTTCCTGTCAGAACACGTGCTGCAGCATTCTGGATCAGCTGAAGAGTCTTAATGGACTTTTTCGAGGAGCCTGATAATAAGGAATTGCAGTAATCCAGCCTAGAAGTAACAAATGCATGGACTAGTTTTTCTGCATTTTTAGACAAGATGTTCCTGATTTTTGCAATATTACGTAGGTGAAAAAAGGCGGTCCTTGAAATTTGCTTAATGTGAGAGTTAAACGACATGTCCTGGTCAAAGATAACTCCAAGATTTCTCACAGTGGTGCTGGAGACCAGGGCGATGCCATCCAGGAAAACTATATCTTTAGATATTGCGTCATGGAGGTGCTTAGGCCCCAGGACAATAACTTCAGTTTTATCTGAGTTTAACATTAGAAAATTACAGGTCATCCAGGTTTTAACATCCTGAAGGCACATTTGAAGTTTAGCTAACTGATGAGTTTCATCTGGCTTGATCGATAGATATAACTGAGTAACAATGAAAGTTTATGGAATGTTTCCTGATAATATTGCCTAAAGGAAGCATATATAAAGCACAGGTAAGCAACCCCCTGAAGTATTGTTTTTGCCTCTTTGGAGGAGTCCAGTTCTTAATTAAGGAGGTCAGATCGGGTAATCTCCCCCGGTAAATTGAACCATGATCATATGTGTGTCACAACAAGCGGGGGGAGTATGTAACACTGCTAAACCCAGAATGTACCCGCCTTTGGCACTTCCTGGTTCCAGTACACTCTTAATGGACACAGGATCCAAACCCCGCTCTCTAGTGTCAATGCTCTGTGGTTTGGACGCTCACTATCAACAGTGACCTTTTCCCTACAACTTCTGTGGACAGGGATGTTGTATTTAAGTTTGTAATACATTTTTTTCTCTCTCTCATTATTTTTGAGAGAGAATAAAAAAAATTTCTCTCTCTTTTATTTTATTTTTTGTCTCTCTCTGTCTTCACTCTCCTTAGTTTGGTCAGATAAGCTTTCTTTTCTCAGCCAAATTGGATTATAGATTCCACAGCAGCTTCCATCTGCAGCAGCAGTTTTTGATGAATCAGGTTCAGCCAAGGGTAGTGATGTAACCGCATGCACTCACAGCAACACAAACTCACTTGCATTTATATTATGAATACAGTACATACAAGTAAAATGAGTAGCAGCTGTATTAGAAGACAACATTAATAGTCTTTTTAGTTTGCAGTGGCACACCTGTGGGTCAATCATTTAGTCAACAAATTAATGCTGTGAAGCCAAACATTGTTGAAGCTCAGATCTCTATTTTAAAGCCTAGTGGAGTTCCCAAAATGTCCAAAGATACCAAAAATGTCTTGATGAATTTGGGGAAGATGTGTCAAAACTTCCGTACTATAAAAGAGTAGAGTAATGTGATTTTAACAACTTGAGGGGAAATTGGATGTTATGGTTTTAAGCACATAAAACTCTAGCTGCAACATTTTGTCGTAACTCATGGGATAAGCATTCACCATCACCTGTTTTTTTCGTTTTTTACAGTCGCCCCCTTGGGCAGTACCTGACAAAGTTATTGCTGATTGATACATCTTAACAGCATTGATCTGTTAGCTATGCTTACTTAGAGCCTAAAAGTAACGTTTAGTAACATTATAACAAAGTTATCAATATTGCAACATCTGACAGCTATGCAGCCGATTCCATGCCATTTAAAAGTGTAATGTTACACAGTAACACAGTAAACATGTATGTTAACGACAACACAAAGTGCTCATCTTCACTCCTAAATCCCATTTTATAATATCTCAAGACAAATCCAGCAAAGCCAGCTACATTACAAACTAAACTAAGATATTGCTTGATATAGTATATTAGCCATTAAGAATACCAAAGACAGTTTTTACATATAAGGTTCAGGCAAAATATTGTGTACAATATAAATGCACAATTATCTTCATGACTGAAAGCTTAATTTGTTGCTGTTAATTTGTTTGAGATATAATAATCAGAAACTTTGTCTTTTTTGCTTCATTCTAACCGGTCACACTTGTCTTACACTCATTACTTTAAATAGTATTGAACAGTATTGGGGTGTTGATAGAACAATACAAGGATTAAAGACAACATTAGCCTCTTTCACCCTAGGCTTCCATTACAGCAAGTTTAAAACTAGACCCAGGTAAGATGGCTGTCTTATGGATCCATCCCGGGAATGGCAAGTCATTATGAATCGTCAGAATCAGAATCAGCTTTATTGCCCAGTATTATTACATATACAAGGAATTTGTTTTGGTGACTTGATATATTACAATAAATATAAAATATATACAGTCACTGGAGAAAGTATGTGAACCCTTTGGAATGGATTTCTGCATGAAATGGTCATAAAATGTGATCTGACTTTCATCCAAGTTATTACATTACATTCATGCTGACGCTTTTATCCAAAGCGAGCAACTAGGGGTAAAGTGTCTTGCTCAGGGACACATGATTAAGAACTGTTGACTTGCATGAACCTGGAAAGGCAAAGATGGCCATCCTGCAAAGATGCCTGCACGAGTGCAGCGCAGAATGAGGAGCTCAATGAGGTTAAGAAGAATCCTAGAATTTCAAATGAAGACCTAGAGAAATCTCTGGAACATGCTAACACCAATCAAGAATGGAGGTCATGGGTTGACACCACGGAAGAAGCCACTGCTGTCCAAAAAAACATGCCTGCATGCCTGAAGTTTGCAAAAGAGCACGTGGATGTTCCACAACATGACTGGCAAAATATTCTGTGGACAGATAAAACCAAAGTTAAGTTGTTTGGAAGGAACACGCAACCCAATGTGTGGATGAAAAAGGCACAGCACACCAACATCAAAAACCTCATCCAAACTGTTTAGTATGGTGTAGGGGAAATCATGGTTTGGGGCTGCTTTGCTGCCTCAGGGCCTGGAAGGGTTGCTATCAACGGAAAAATTAATTCCAAAGTTTATTTAGAAATTTTGCAAGACAATGTAAGGCCATTAGTCCGCCAATTGAAGCTCAACAGAAGATGGGTGATGCAACAGTACACCGACCCAAGCACAGAAGTAAATCAGCAACAGTATGACCTCAGCAGAAGAAAATACGCCTTCTGGAGTTGCCTAGTCAGAGTCCTGACTTCAGCTTGATTGAGGTGGTGTGGCATGACCTCAAGAAATCCAACAAAGGATGAGGTCAAGGGCAACTGGACTTTTTAGAAAAAACTAGAAGAGTCCCTTTTGTCCTTCATCCAAGATGACTTCTTTATTTCTGAAGAACTGAAGAAGTCATCTTCTGAGTTCTTCTACAAAGTCCAGTAGCCCTTTGTTTGATAATTATGACCTGAATGACTGAGAAACTTCACAGACATTGACCTCAAGAAAGCAATTCACACCAGGCATACCAAGAATATTGGTACTGAACTGAAACAGTTGTATAAAAGGAATCGTCCAAAACTCCTCCTGACCGTTGTTCAGGTCTGATCTGCAGGTAATGTTTGGCTGCTGCCAAATGGAGGGTCAACCAGTTAATAAATCCAAGAGTTCACATACTTTTTCCACTCTGAACTGTGAATGTTTACATGGTGTGTCCAATAAAAACATGAAAACATATAATTGTTTGTGAGGTATTAGTTTAAGCAGACTCTGTTCTTCCATTTTCGTAACTTAGATGAAGATCAGATGGCATTTTATGACAAACTTATGCAAAAATCCAAAGGGTTCACATACTATTTCCTGTGACTGTTCATATAAAAATATTAAATTGACACAGTATAAAATTTTATAACTAATTTATGTTAATAAAATAGTAATACACGAACATGAGTATGTGCAATATGGCAGATTGTGCAATAGTGAGTCACATCTAGTGTTTTATAGCTATGGGTTTAAGCATTAACATGTTGAAAAGTAAGTTGGTGTTTTGAGGTCAAGGTTTCCTTTTATTTCACTTGGAGCACTGGTCCTTCAGTTGGTCAAATTTGCAAGATGATTTGGCCATTTTTGTGACATTTTGCAAGTTCTTAACTGAATTGCAAGAACATAATGTCAAATTTGGCAGTATTACACTACAGGAATGGAATTTAATGGGGGGACATGCAGCATTGAGGCATTAGGGTATTCATCCTTATTGAACCCTCAAAGCTATGTCCGTAAGCAGACCCAACAGGCGTACAGTCTCCTGTGCTTAGACCGGCAGCAGCAGCTGTCGTCCGCTGCTGTGGATGGGAAGAGTGTCAGGCAGTGTTCTATTCACAGTGGGCTCAGCCTCCTCCTCCTCATCTCCTCCTGCCTTGCCTTGACTTCCTGTCAAACACACCACCTGACAGCACTGACAGGTGCTAGAGGAGGAGAAATGTTCAGCTATTTCAAAGGTTCATGATAAACTTGCTTCATATGTATTTTGGTCTGCTTTGGATCTCTGCTGGAGTTTTCATTATAAACAGAGGCGTTAATTAAGCGGAGTGAAAGCCTACTTAAAGCTGAAAAGTAAGTAGATGATGGGGGAAACTGATGCTGCCTGAGACTTAAAGGTGAACTCCATTGATTTTCCATATCAGTATGTGTTTTAAGGTGTTTGGGAGTTCTACTGCATGTTAAAAAAGAATGTAAGTGTAAATACTTTAGTATCTCAGAGGGAGCTGTGTGAAGTTTGATATGTGCTATCTTTTTTTGATATGTGTCCTCTACTGATTTCACTTGAGTCAGCATCAGTTGGGGCGTTTGAGTTTGAAAATGAAATAAATCATAGGGTATGAAGTTAGAAAGACATGAGCTTACCAGACCTCTGTAGCCAAGTTCCAGGTACTCTATATTACAGGCGTGGATCGCAGACTGTCTCTCGGACATATCTGCATGGATGAAGGCTTGCTACCTTCAACTTAAACCTCTTTAAGACTGAAGTCTTCCATGTACCCGCCTTTGGTACATCCAGTGTTCATTACAGCCAAGCAATCTATCCACCATAACATCAAACTACAATTTGACTCCTGAACTGTCACCCCAACCAAGGTGGTGAGAAACTTGGGTGTCATGATTGATGACCAGCTGTCCTTTTCAGACCATGTTGCTGCTGTCTCTCGGTCATGCCACTTTGCTCTATACAACATAAGGAAAATCAGGCCCTACCTCACTCAGTACATCACCCAGCTTCTGGTACAGGCCATGGTTATCTCTCGCCTCGACTACTGCAATGCCCTCCTAGCAGTTCTTCCAGCTTCTGTGGTGAAACCCTTACAAATGGTTCAGAATGCAGCAGTGCGTCTGGTTTTTGATCAGCCCAAAAGGACTCATGTCACTCCATTACTCAGTGACCTCCACTGGCTCCCCGTGGCCTCCAGAATCAAATTCAAGTCACTAATGCTTGCATACAGAGTGACTATTGGGTCTGTACGCATCCACCTAAACTCCATAATACAAACTTACGTTCCTTCTAGGCCGCTATGCTCCTCCAACAAACACCGCCTGGCCCTGCCAGCCCTTCACACAAAGCAATCTCAGTCCCGGCTGTTCTCATCTGTGACACCACGATGGTGGAACGAGCTACCACACGCCATCAGAGCAGGGGCATCCCTCTCTAATTTCAAGAAGCTCTTGAAAACTCATCTTTTCCGAGAACACTTCCTCTTATAACACCTCTAACTCCTAACCTCTAACATGCACTTCCTGTGCTCTTCTTCTTCTGTCCCCTACAATTATCTTGTATTGACTGCACTTTTTGTTCTGATTGCACTTTCTGTTAACTCTTACTTCCTTCCCTAGGTATTTACCCATTGATGTGATATGTACTGTGAGCTCTTACTAGGATGTATTGTCAGTCGTAGATCTATATTTGATGCTCTGTTGATGCTTGTAAGTTGTTCCTCAAATGTAAGTCGCTTTGGATAAAAGCGTCTGCCAAATGTAAATGTAAATGTTATTAACTTATTTGGAGAATTGTTTGTGAACTGAGGCAAAGGGATGTTGCAACTACTGGACAGAATCTACCCATAAAAGGAAAGTATTGTAAAAACCAATCAATGTGATTCTCAAAACATCTAATTATCAAAGCCAATGATTGTTTGAGAAAAGGGCGGGTTCCCCCCTAACTATTTCTTTAAATAGGTTGCTGACCATAGATCTCTGTGCGAACTTTTTGGGGCTTGAAAATAAACAAGTTTCTCTTTGGTTGGACGCCTTAAGAAAACTAGAATGAGTTTTTTCTATTTTCTGTCTTGATTTTCTTTCCCCTCTTCTGGACTGGTAAGTTACTTACACTTCACTGCCCTATTCTCTGGAATCTAAAGCGAGAGATGACAAGGGGTGGACTAGGAAACTTTTAAATCTGGAGTTAGAAATTCAATACAGACGGTCAGACTAGTTCCTAGTGTTAAAACTAGCTTGTTATCAGAGGTCATCCTTTTTCCTAAGTGGCATCTGAATTCATAACACGCTAAGGGCACCTGGAGATGGTGACCCGAGAGAGCGGGGTTCCTTGCCGTGGGCCACTTGTCGCTACAACAGTATTCCTAAAATGGATTATTATGTGGCACCAGGGTTGTTCTTGTTGTAGTTTGTTGTGTGGGGGTCACAGCCAGAATCAACCAGAATGATCCTTTATGATACAAGGAGTAGATGCACAAGAGGGAAAAGAGGAGACTGAGCAAAAATGAGCTTCACCTATCTGCCACCATGGATGGCAGAGTTAAGAGTCATGTGCCTCACTGTCAAAGATGTCACTGTCTTGACAGTCGTATAGCCAACACTGAATAATTCCTTGTGCCTCTATATGTGATGAAGTGGAATGAAAAGTTCCAGGCTTTTCCAGCAGCTGAGCAGAGAAAAAATTTCAATTAAATGTTTGGCTTTCTTTGATAGTATTTTGATTTCTGCGTTCATTTAATCAACTATGATGAAAAATATTCATGAAGGACCTATTTTCATGAGGAAAACTGAAAATGAAATAAAAACAGGTGAGTGAATCATCCTCTGAATAATCAGCTGCTCTGAATAATCAGCTGCTCTGCAGTGAAGAGCGGCTGCAGTAACGTTGGTAAGCAGGAATGACAGCTAGCGTATGGAAAAGATAACTGGATTCACTGAGGTCTGCTGCAGAGCAGACTCACATAGACAATGTGTGAGTGAACAAATAAACGATTCTTTTCCACTAACCTCTTGACAGAGAGAGCACATGTAACCGTGGTAAGGATGCACAACAAAGATGGCGACAGTTGTAGTCTCAAAATGCTTAGAAGACATAATAATTTAAAATGCAGGATGAAAATGAGACTAAACTTTAACTGAGGAAAAACTGAACCTACATGACTAAAACTAACAAAAATCAAATGAAAGAAATTTAACTAATATGCATTTTTTACCAAAAGACTAAGACTAAATCTAAATCAAAAGCAGGTGCCAAAAAAACTCTGAGCCTCTTTGTGTATGCTAAAAACAGGGTCACTGAGATTATGTGTACACCTAAATTTTTACTCTTGGCTCCGCTTGAATCTGTTCCATTGAGTTAGAGTGAAACCAAGCAGAAGACCTTTAACTTGCAGCAGGGATTTAGCTTTAACACCTCAACTTAAGTGACCCATGTCTTCTGTATCACAACTTCCCTCAGTTGATTTAGTCTTACGTGTGAATTATTCAGCTCGAGTATAAATAGTGAAACACGCTTCCGGTGAGTGGGCCGTGTGGTTAAACTGGTTCTCACTGTGAGCCTCTGAAAGTGAGCTGCAGTTTTAGCTCAGCAAACACAGATGAGACCAGGATGCTGTGCAGCTCCCTTCAAGAGCTGTCAACATGGCTTTGTTGAATGATTCATGCTCTTCACTGTCTGCCCTTGTGTAGCAAACAGAATAGACAATGTCTTAGTACAACACTGTATTTCAAACCCAGATTATGGGCCGAACCCCTCAGGTCGACCTCTGGCTCTACCTCTCACTCAACTTTTAACATTTCATGTAAGGCTTTGGTATTCTTATAGGACATAAATGTAACCTGTCGTGTGATTATATGAAGAGTGAAAGGTCAGGACAGAGTCAAACCATATTGGCTCCTGAGTGACTGTCCTTACTTTGAAGCTCCAGTATGTAACTTTTGAAAAAATATATCTTTTACGTATTTGTTAAAACTGCCGATGCAGAGTCACACATGCCACATTTCTGCTTGAGAAGTAAGTTTTTTTTGGGGGTAACTACAAAAGCTAAGATAACAACGGTTACAGTAACACTCATTGATAGCACATATGTCATTTTACTCTGTAGCTTGTTGCTTAGTCTAGCTTGTTAGCTTGTAGGCTATGGTGGTTAAAGCTGTCTTTATGGCTGCTGTTTACCAAAAATGTATGTCAAGTGTCTACACAGTTGTAATTTTGGTTTGTAGTTCAGTACAGAACAGTGTTCTGTACATTTATAGTATAATAGTTAAAGAGAAAGATCAATTTTTCAGAATGGCAGCATGACAGGCTCTTGTGGGAGGTGACGATTACCTGCTAACTTGTTCAACCACAGTATAAGCACTATTGTTACCTACAGGGCGTCAGCCCAAGAAAATTGCCATTGTTAGTTGTGTGGATCAGTAATACATCTGTGCTTATCTAATGAGAGCATTGCTCAAAACATTAGCAGTTAGTCTGTTGTGCCGGCTGTTTGTAATCCGAACATATTTGACGTTTACGTTAGGTTTGGTGTTAGTCATGATATTTGTGGGTGATTTTGAGCTCTCAGCTGAATATGCTCATATTTTAAACACCACTTATTTAGCAATATTCATGATTGTTTCTATTTTGAAAAACCGCAGTATTATTAAGTGTGTGCTAGTTCTTCTACTATACATTCCTTTTCGTGTAGAGAAGTGGAAATTGCACTTTAGTAATTGTTAGCCTCAGCAGATGTGGCAACTTCCAGTATGTGATGAGGCAAAATAATCTTGTAAAAAACTAATGGCTTTCTGGAACTGTGCTGGGTTTTGCTTCTTCACATTGTCTGTAAATCATCTTTTATAAAATAATAACCCCAGGGCAACGTGTTAGGACAATTATGTATTGCAAGGTATCTTGCAGATGTCAGGATGGTTCTTCTGCCATAACACCAACACAAACCAATGACCAATGATCATTATCGTATATGATTCATTCTGCAAACATAAGGACAATTGAAAATTAGAGGCAGGTTAATAGCAAACACAGCATATAAAGTAGACTTCAAAGTATGATATATTTGTGAAGAGCAAACAAAACTCTCATCATGGTTTCACCAACATTATTTGATTTTCTGAAAAGATGATGACTTTGCTGGGGAGGGTTCTATTCACGTTTTGGAAACGAGGTAAGTCATGAAAGAGTATCTATTTATGTCAGGATTAATTCTGGTTTGGAATATAACTATTGTATCTCTGAGGTTAATTTTGGTCGTAGGACAATAGGAAAGGATTGTTGGTAAGTGTGTCTGGTGGGTAGGGTGTTGGTTTATTCTATACATTCTATACATTCAATGCAACAGATTTTAAATGGACACAACAACTTTGGTAGAGCAAAACAAGACGAAATTTTTTTTCAAGATTTCTTTATATAATATAGATGTTTGGTGTTGCCTCTGCAGTCAGGTTAATAAAACATGTTATGACGTAAAAATGTAGGTAATCTTGGAATAAAAAACACTGAAATTCTCCTATTTATGTTTTTTTAAATTTTGATTTTATGCTCATTTTGAGTTTTTCATGCATATGGCATGATTTTTTTGGCAATTAGCTGTATTTTTTAAATAAAATAAAAAAAATCACAACATTGTCAAAACAAGTACCTTTATTTCCAACATAGAAATTTCAGTGCATCACCCTTTTTGTAGATTTTAGGTAGAATTTGAGTGTTTGCCACCAGATGGCTTTGCTCAGACTTATAACTTCTTTCTTTCTTCTTTTTTCCTCCTCCATCTGTTTCTAACCCACTCTTGAATACATGCACGTGCACACATTCTAACAATAAAATAAACAAAATAAGACAGAACCGACATTGCTGTGTGTGACAGTACCCAGAGAGAGAAATTACATTGTGCAGAGTTTACAATTCCTCTCTTTCTCTTTCCCTTTCTCAAACACATCAGTAAGGCTATACATGCTGAGCTTTCAAGTTGTGTGTGTTGTGTGTGTGTGTGTGTGTGTGTGTGTGTGTGTGTGTGTGTGTGTGTGTGTGTGTTCATTTATTATTTCTCCTCATCATATGCGTGTACAAAGCACACACATGCATTCTTTCAAGTAATAAAAACAAGGAACATCTTACAGTATTTCAAAGATGCCGCAGTGGGGAAAATCAAAACATCCTCGGGATCCTTCAGTTGGTTTATGCAGCTGTGGTCGCAGCCGAAACTATAAGTAAACTTGCCTTAGAATTCTGGTCATTTCACACAAGATGGAGAAAGAGAGTCAGATTGGCAGGAGCTGTGGAGTTTTGTACAAGGTTAGAAAGCAATATGAAGGTTGAGGAGAGTGAGGATACGGAGGAGGATGAAAGTGTGGTGGAAGAGCTGGAGCTGGAAGTAGATTCCTCATTCTGTTCATATGACAGCGGGGACGAGATGGAGAAGATGGAGGAGGAGACATATATATGGCGATCTAAGAGAGGCATACTGTGATTTCCATCTCATGCTGTGTGGTCCCTGGTCCCACCCAGTACTGGTGCCTCTGCCTTATCAGCAACAATCTCAGGCGACAAGCTGGCCAGACTGGCACGTGTCAGAGATGACCAGAGATGGTGACAAACGGATGCACCTTTGCAACAAATGAAAAACAAGTCAATAACATGGGGTAAGCTGCACAGTCCGCTGCTGAATCTGAGACACTTCCAGTGGACTTTGACACTGGGTTACGGATGCATCAAAACCGTGGTGCAGCCGTAACACACCAAAGCCGGAGTCAGTGGATTCCTGGTGTCAGAGTCCACAGCAACACCCCCAACAATGGCTGCTGAGCTGAACTAGGCCAATTCCCTCATTTAATCAGGATTCAAAAAAGAGCAATCAAATTTTACAAACCTGAAAGCAAGTGAGCCCAACTCCTACCATTACAAAGCTTTCCATTGCCAAGAGGTGAACAGTGAGACGACTCCCCTCAGCCGGCTGGTCCTGAGGCTCACCTCTTCTAACAGCTCAAGGCCTCAGGACATCCCCTCACACAATCTGGCCCAATCAAATTATAGCTAACCAAAAAGAAAGTTACATTAACTATTGGACATTTACCACAAAAACTCAAAGCCAACTTCAAATGCTGTTTGGCTCTAAACAGACAGTTCACTGTGGCAGACTATCTGAGCACCGTGAGAGATCAAAAAAGACATTAACTATGTACAGACTCTGTGACCACATCTTGGCCATAGAGACCGGCAGACCTGGCTGCCCAGAGAAGACTGGCAGCTCTGTCCACAGTCTTTACAATAATAATATAAATGTAATTTCCCAGATTTTGGCACACTCTCTGGCCAGAATAAAAAGCACCATATACCAGGAGAAAATAGTGTCAGCGCTGTCTGAATTGAATTGTTCTTCTGTAATATCCATGCCAATAAAGCAGATTTGATTTGAACTGAATTGAGAGAGAGCTGGTAAATATGGCTATTGCCAACAATGTAATTTGCCTGTGACAGATTCAAAGGAGTCACTGAAAACAATAACTGGTTTTGTTGATCAATTGATCAAATCCTCCAAAAGCACAGGTTCTGGATGAAACAAGCTTACCGTTAACCTTTCAATCAAAACTGACATGGTGAGACCAACATGTGGAATATGTTAAAGTATAGAACATGTATAGTGGTCTGCCATTTATACCCTCTTTAACTGTCTTTCAGGGCAGTCATTTACTCTACTGTGTTTCATGTGTTTTGCAGAGAATCTTTGCGATTGAAGGCCAGCCCGTTCCCCATAAGATTATTTTTGTTGATAACTTGTCCAAAAGAGGAGAAGGAGGAGGAACATAATTGGCCATCAGGCTATTGTGAATGTACCCGGCCAGTGAGGAAGGAACGTCACTATGTTCACGGCCATCAGCCAACGGGGTGTACTTCCCCGCCATACTATTCTTGGATCCTATAACACTGTGCTCCTCCTTGGTTTTCCTTGATGGTCTGAGAGAGTGTGTGTTCCAACTTGGCCTAAGGGAGCTGGCACAAGCAGAGCAGCCTCACTACCACTGTTGTTCGAGATAACGTTCAATTCAATTTTATTTATATAGCGCCAAATCACAACTACAGTTATTTCACAGCGCTTTTCATAAAGAGCAGTTCTAGACCATACTCTGAAGTTATTTACAGAAGCCCAACAATTCCCACCAAGAGCAGCACTAGGCGACACAGGCAAGGAAAAACTTCCTTTTAAGAGGCAGAAACCTCGAGCAGAACCATGGCTCAGGGTGGGCGGCCATCTGCCTCCGCCGGTTGGGGGTGAAGGAGAGAGAGAGAGGGCAAGAAACGAACAGAGAGAAAGAGAGAGAGGGATGGAAGGAGAGAGAGAGGGGAGAGAGGCAGCCTACACTATATACACACAGAGACAGACAGTAAAGGTGATGTTGCTATAGACTGAATGAAAATGGTACAGATATTTATAGTAGTGTTAATGATAATCGTAATATTAATGATAATAACAGTAATAGTAGCAGTAGGACTTGTAACAATAATTGTAGCAGAGGGTGACGAGCAGGAACTCGGAGGCAGCAGGCGACTCGCAACCACAGATCTAGACTCCACAACTCCAGAGCCAGAAACATCTGCAGGAAGTGATAGGAGGAGAGAGGAGAGGGACAAGAAAGCCCAAGACTACAGGAAAGGGAAGAAGTCGAGTTAGTAACATGCATTAATGGGATGAGGTTGCACACAGAGGGAGAGAAAGAAGAGGAGAGAGGAGCTCAGTGCATCATGGGAAATCCCTCAGGAGTCTAGGCCTATAGCAGCATAACTAATGGATGGTTCAGGACTCGCCCGAGCCAGCCCTAACTATAAGCTTTATCAAAGAGGAAAGTCTTAAGCCTACAGTTAAATGTAGCAATGGTGTCTGCATCCTGAACCCAAACTGGAACCTGGTTCCACAGGAGAGGAGCTTGATAAGCTGAACACTCTGGCTCCCATTCTACTATTGGAGACTCTAGGAACCAAAAGTACCCCTGCAACGTTAGCTTCTAAAGTGTTGCTCTGTGGGGGACTGGTTTACCAGTCACCTGAGGTTTTCCTAACAGTTTTCTGTCTTCATACTCTCCCTTTTCAAACCTGATAGGGGAGTTTCTTTTAGCATGGCGGTGGAAAGTGTATGACCGAGAACATCACATCTGCGTTCCCCTCCTCAGGTGGCTCAAAACCAGATGTGTGGAGAGGAGTAACAAATAAACTAAAAAACACTAAAAGGCCTGGACGTCACAACACGGAAGAAACAGTGTTGGATGATCGTAGGATCCTTTCCACATCCAACATCCAGCCAACTGAAGAACACTCTCCAGGAGGAAAGCATATCCATATCTACCATACCAAGTCTACCATACCGAGAGCAGATATAGAGGCTTCACCACAACGTGTAAACCATTCACAAAACTCAAGAATAGATTAGAGTAGTTTAGATTAGACTTGATGAAACTAAGATCAACCTGTCCCAGAATGGTGGGGGAAAAAGTATGCAGAACGCTTGGAACCAGTGGTGTAGTCTAGTTTTTTCTAATGAGTATACTGTGATCCCCCCCCCCCGTCCCCGTCCCTCACTAATAGTATGCATGTACATGTAATAGAGAGCATTCTGAAGGACTGATTAGGCTGTGTGTTATCAACAACGCAAAGACTTTAACAGCCAATGAGAGTTACAGGTGGGAAAGGCGTCACTTTGAGTTCAAACATGGTGGGGACGTGTTTAGGGCTTAGATTAGAGTTGTGACAAAACACTTAGCATATGAGATGTGACAATCCAGAATATTGAGGTCACGAGATCAAGACTAGAAGATATTTTAATAATATTTTTAAAAATATTCATTGATGAGTACACGATTGGGGGGTCTGGGGGTCCTCCAGAAGATTTTGGAGCATTAAACATTTAATTTCCTGCATTCTGGACACATTTTCTGCACCAATGTTTTGGTGTAAATGTCTAATGTTTAGTGTTAATCACCATCTAACTCAGCTACATTTAGATGTTATATGAATCTGAGTTTATCATCTGGCAATTTTCAATGCACATTTCACAGTGCAAGTTGCAACTGTTATTAACAATAATGGAAAGCTGAGGCTTTTCAGTAGCAGTAATAACAATGAACACAGGCCTGTGTGCAGTTCTATCACCAAAACTCATTCTTTACAGAATATTAGGACTGAGGACACCAAAAGGGGTCCACATCCTCTCAAGCTCACTTATCTTTCCAAAACGTAGGTTATGTACTTTATCAGCTTGAATGCATGAGCCAGCATCCAGGAACTGCTACTTTACACACACACACACACACACAGTAATCCGCATTCACTGATTCATTAACGGTAGTTAACTATTTCTAGATTTAAACCAATAGACCAACAATACTGTTATAGTTCCGTTACTGATAGCGTTAATGATAACATAGGCCTATAAGCTATTTTCACTCCCCAGGTTACGATAACATCAACATCATCTGGCTCGTTTTCTGTGTTTCAGTAACTCCAACGTTCCTGTCATGGTGTCACATGGCGGCAGCAGCTTCTGCAGGCTTACGAAAACACTAAAAGAGTGTAGTTTGCGTTTGCTCGCATTTCACATCTCCTTCAGTGATTCACATTAGTTAATTTCAAACGTGCGCCGAGTGACCGCAACACAGCTGTTTGGTAGCTGACGTCAGATCCCGGTCACAGGCCATGGAAGCTGCAAACGTCAGTTCAGAGCTTCACAACACAAACGGGGTGAATTTATGAATGAACGTGTGGAAGTTCTGCCACAAAACGATGTTGTAACGTATCATCTCGCTATTTTAAGAGGATATACTGAAAGCTTTGACCTAGTGGGTATACGGCGTATACCTGCGTATCACGTAGACTACAACACTGCTTGGAACAGTTCATGATCCAAAGCTTAGCACATCATCTGTAAAACATGGTGGGGGCTGTGTGATGGCATGGGCATGCATGGCTTCCAATGACATTGGGTCACTAATGGTTATTGATGATGTTTCAGAAGACAGAAGCAGTCGGATGAATTCTGAAGTGTATAGGAATATGTTATCTGCTCAGATTCAGCCAAATTCAGCAAAGTTGATTGGGCAACGCTTCACTTTACAGATGGGCAATGACCCAAAACACACTGCGAAAGCAACCCAGGACGTTTTTAAGGCAAAAAAGTGGAATATTCTGCAATGGCCAAGTCAGTCACCTGACCTCTACCCGATTGAGCATGCATTTAACTTGCTGAAGACAAAACTTAAGGCAGAAAGACCCTCAGACATAGAACAATGAAAGACGGTGGCAGTAAAGGCCTGGCATCACAAAAGAGGAAACCAAACAGCATTTGGTAATTTCAATGGTTTCCAGACTTCAAGCAGTCATTGCCTGCAAAGGGTTCTCAACAAAGTATTGAAAATTACCATTTTATTTATGATTGTTAATTTGTCCATTTACATTTGAGTCCATAAATAAGGGAATTGTGTATAAAATGGTTGCAATTTGTAAATGTTGCACATGATTTTTTTGTTCAACCACTTGAGAGCTGAAAGTCTGCACTTCAATTACATCTCGATTGTTTAATTTCTAATCCATTGTGGTGGTGTACAGAGCCAAACTTATGAAAATTGTGTCACTGTCCAGATATTTCCAGACCTAACTGTACGTTCACAAAGTCTTCACAAAAAACTCCATCCATCCATCCATCCATCCATCGTCAACCACTTATAATACATACAGGTTTGCGGGGGGCTGGAGCCAATCCCAGCTGACATTGGGCGAAAGGCGGGGTAGACTCTGGACAGGTTGCCAGTCAATCGCAGGGCCACACATAGCCAAACAAACACTCACATTCACACCTAAGGACAATTTTAGAGACACCAATTAACCTAGCCTGCATGTCTTTGGATGGTGGGAGGAAGCCGGAGCACCCGGAGAGAACACACAAACTCCACACAGAAAGGCCGGGGCAACCGGGGTTTGAATCCTTCACAAAAAACTACTTAAAATGAGAAGATACAGGTTTTAACTTCAAACACAGAACTTGCAACTTAAAGAAAACACTTATCATCGCCCCTCCTCCAAGGGAGTATGTGAGCCCACAGCTCCTCTAGTCCCAAGCACACAGCTCCACTCCCATCTGACTCACTAACCCTCAAACACACACACACACACACACACATACACACACACACACACACACACACACAGGTACACAGATCAGTTCACTGACTGGCTTGCAAACCATCCACACAGACCGGTACTTTTATCCTCCAGGTACTGAGGGGAATTAGGGGCAGCCGCTGCCTATCACTCGCTGCAGCTGTGAGGCAGGAGGAGGAAAGGGCAGTACCTGGATGAAAAACAGGCGAGAGGGAAGCACAAAAGCGAAACACACAAGACATAGCACAGGACACACAGCTCTAAGGCCATAACAATTTGTTTTTAAAGATTTGAGAAAAGGAGGAATAATTCCAAGAAATGTGTTTAAGTAATCAAGAAAAACTAAATTCCTATTACTGGACTACACACTGTTTGGCAAAAATTCCAGTAAATGTCTATCTGATTGTGCTGTAGGTAAATTTAAGGAAGTGGTTCCACAAGCATTTTCAGTTTTTTTTTTGAGATCTTAAACACATTTCTTAAAATGCCTTCTTTTCTCAAGACTCTAAACACAAATCCATAACTTCTCAACCAATTCCCAAGACTTCCTATTTTCAAACTCTCTCTCTCACACACTCACTGAAACACACACACACACACACACCTGGTGAGATAAAATTCAAAACAATACTACAAAAACAGTAATAAGCAATGTTGCTTGTGGTTCTATCCCTCAAAAACATTTTCACAGGATGAGCCCATCAAAAGATAACAAATGTATACATTCGCACATATAAGTATGACTCTTTGTGTTTCCACCTCTAGCTCTAATTGAGCTCAAGCTATTCTGACTTGTGTGAACAATATTGAATGCTTTCTAAATGACCACATGGTGTAGGGAATGAGAAATTGTTGATAGTGCTACAGGTTCATTGTGAATGACACTTGATTCTGTTGTCCCTCAGAAAAGAAGATAATAAAACAAAGCAGGTTATCTCCATAGTATAACCCCCAAACTCGCAAATTAAAGCAAACATTGTGAAACCTTTCAAGGAAAGTGTGTTCCACCATTCTGGAAGAATCTTGTTTAATCTGGCAAGATAGTCTTAAAATTTATAGGAAGGCCCTTTTTAACGCCAGAGTAGCGTATTAATCGACAATAATTTTAGAAAATAAGAACAACCTCAGGTTTGTTTTCAGCTTGTTTACAGTTTTTCTCCATTGCTTAAACACTATAAGCAGGCTTTTGAACTAAAATTTAAAAACCACAACTCCATTCTTCAAAACGCACGCCCATTTCTCTAAACTCTATCCCTTCATTTCTCATTGCCTACACCACGTGTCAAACTCAAGGCCTGCGGGCCGAATCTTGCCCGCCACGTCATTTTATTTCGCCCGCAAAAGCTTAAAAGATGATGATCATGATTGTCCTAAAATAAAAGTTTATGCTGCTAAAAAGCAACCTAAACGTACACAGTACTGGCACCTCGACATTTTACTGTTTGGCATACTGGGACATTTTCTTGCGTAGCCTACCGGGACTTCTCCCAAGCTGCTGGTAGCCTACTCTCCTCTGCCCTCTCCATATCAAGTTCTCTGGGCGCTTTGTGACGCTCACCTGTTCCTGTTTTCTCTGCCTGCTAAACTCTGTCGGCAGAGAGAGACGAGGGCAAAAAGAAGCTCGGGTGCCTCTCAAGCAGCCGTGTGCTGAAAGAAGCTTGTCAATGTCACTTGTCATTAACCGACCAATCACAGTCTGGATGGGGCGGGACATTTAAAAATATTGACAGATTGTCATTTACTCTGGGGACGCTGGGGGCAGGTCAGAATCAGAATGTACAATATAATACAATACAATACAATATACGTCAGCGTTTTTGTAGGTAATAAAACTATCTGTCATTAGTTGGATGTTTGCCCTCTGCAAGGCTGTGCAGCCGTTTGTTTCATCAAATGCCACATCTGTCATACATGTTATTAGCAGCTCACAATTATTTGTTTTACAATGGTTCTGCCCCTCTCATCTGTGGAAGAGTTAATGTAATAGTTTTTTGTTTTATACTTTTCAAGTACATCAAAGATTGATGGAGTTTTATGGGTTTCTAAACCTGATAAATTACTTAAAATGTATCTTATAATAACACAGATACAGTAAATGTGCTTGATTATATTTTTGCATCTGATGGGTTAAATGTCCTTAACTTGAATAGGCTAAATAATCAAATAAAGAGACAGTTATTTTACAATATGTTAAGGAATAGTTTATGCAGTAAAGTATGTTTATACAGTCTTACAGTTCCAACTGGCCCTTTGAGGGGAACCAAAAAGCTTATGTGGCCCGTGGTGAAAATGAGTTTGACACCCCTGTCCTACACCATGTGGTCATTGAGAAAACACTGACACTCGATATGGTTCACTCAATCAGCACAGTTTGAGCTCAATTAGCACACAGCTACCCAATTTGTGGAAACACAAACAGTCAAAATTGATAACACACCAATCAGAAGCTTCAATAGATAAGTAAACGGGGAAGAGTCATTCATTCAGTTTTGGAACAATGGATCCAGAGAAATCTGAAGATAAAGGTCTAGGACATGAGAGAGGAGGAAGAGGAAGAAGAAGAAGAAGAGGTGGTGGAAGAGCAGTATAGAGGAGGAGTAAAAGGTGAAGGAAGAGGAACAGTAGAAGTTGGAGGAGGAGATGGGATAGGAGGAGGAGGCGGAGCATGAGCAGGGCGGAGGAGAATCTCTGGCCTGTCCCAGACCAAAGACAGAACGCTGGGGCAGAATAATTTGTTGTTTGGTGTGTTGTACTGTACAGCACAGCAAGGAATAAGGAAGGAAAATGTGTACAAATGTTTACATTTGTTATTTCTTTTGTGTTCATCATGTGAAAAGGTTTCTGAGGGGGAGAACCACAAGCAACATTACTTATAACCAGTTTTTGTAGTATTGTTTTGAATTTATCTCACCAGTGTGTAAGACTGTGTTGTAGTGTGTGTGTGTTTTAAGGACCTGTGTTATGTCTGAGAGCAAAGTTTTTCAGCAAGATTGAATGGTTTTGAGTGGAAAGCTTCATTTTGACATGAAAATAGGATGTTTGGGGAATTGGCTGAGAAGTTGTGGATTTGTGCTGAGAGTTTTGAGAAAAAGAGTCATAATTCAAGAAATGTGTTTAAGCATTTGAAAAAAACTGTAAGTCATATATAGCCCCAAGTAGCAGCAACAACTTCATGAGCTTCTTTAATCATAAAATTATAATTATTAGAGACAAAATGAATCACTTCATGCCTTCAAACCAGTACTGATTTATCTTGAGACTCAGGAACATTAGAAACTGTGTTATACTGTGTAGGTTGCCTCCCTCTGCTCGCTCTCTCTTGCTCTCTCAATTTCAATTTCAATTTCAATTTGCTTTTATTGGCATGACTGCAGAACAATATTGCCAAAGCATCATACATATAACATAACAATCATCCCAATACATATAACATATCAATCACCCCCATACATTTCATTATAGAATTCGAGTATAAACTAATCAAAGTATCTGTGTTTGTGTTAAAAAAAAAAAGAAATGTATATATTAAAAAAAAAAATAAATAAATAAAACAGTGTGTGTGTTGTAAATACTAAAAATAGAATAAACAAAACAGTAAGTGTGCGTGTGTGTTAAAAAAAAGTATATATATATTAAAGAGTTAAAACAAAATAAATAAATAAAACGATAAGCGAGTGTGTGTGTGTGTGTGTGTGTTAAAAAAAAAAAGTATATATACATTAAAAAGTTAAAACTAAAAAAATAAAACGATGAGCGTGTGTGTGTGTGTGTTAAAAATAAAAATATCTAAAAAAGAATTAAATTCAAATAAATAAATGAAACAGTAGTGTGTGTGTGTGTGTATATAGTTATATTAATAGATTAAAAAAAAATCAAGTATAAAATGTAAAACAAAAGAATTAATAAAATACCAAACAATTAAAGTAAAAATAATTTTTAAATTTGTACAATTATTTGTCAGTCTGAGGTTCCACTGGTTGTCCTCACTTCATGGCATGTGGAGACATATTTTGCAGCAATTATTTGACATTTGGGCATTTCTCCCAGTATATATATCTCTCTCTCTCTCTCTCTTTCTCTCTCTCTCTCTCTCTCTCCCCCTCACCCCAACCAGTCGAGGCAGATGGCCGCCCACCCTGAGCCATGGTTCTGCTCGAGGTTTCTGCCTCTTAAAAGGAAGTTTTTCCTTGCCTGTGTCGCCTAGTGCTTGCTCTTGGTGGGAATTGTTGGGCTTCTGTAAATAACTTCAGAGTACGGTCTAGACCTGCTCTTTATGAAAAGCGCTGTGAGATAACTGTTGTTGTGATTTGGCGCTATATAAATAAAATTGAATTGAAATTGAATTGAAAACAGCTGTAAAACCATATAACAACCATAAACCATACAACAGCTGCAAAACCATATATAACATATATTTAGACTGCTTTGCTTCCATTAATCTTCACCAACTAACTTCAATGATTTCTACATCTAAACCATCAACCTGCCTCTTGGACCTAGGCTCCTAGGCTGCAAAAAGGTTTTGTCTTTATTAACAGGCTGTGTACCATGTAAATGTAAATGCCCTGTATTTGTATAGCGCCTTTCTAGTCTTTTCAAAGTGCTTTTACACTACTTGAGCCTAAGTGCTCAAACAGAGCTA
The DNA here is from genome assembly GCA_024633595.2 of Lepomis macrochirus. Lineage (NCBI taxonomy): Eukaryota > Metazoa > Chordata > Actinopteri > Centrarchiformes > Centrarchidae > Lepomis > Lepomis macrochirus. The sequence goes on along the minus strand of JALXJV020000010.1, from coordinate 32,810 downwards.
ACATTCACGCACATTCATACACTGGTGGAACAGAAACCAGGGGCAATTCGGGGTTGCCCAAGGACACTTCGACATGCAGTTGTGAATTTCTACACAACAATGGTTTATTTGGCAATTTTCAGTCAGGATTTAAGCTGCCACCAAAGGAATTTTACCCTGGAACTAGGAACTTTTGGAGGAACTCACTGCCTTTCCACCGCAGAGACCAGGGTCTAAATTTAATTCTAGGGTCTTTATTTTACACCCCAAAAAGTCCCTGCTCAGGGGGTAGTATTTTCCGAAAGTACCGCTACTTTGGGGGGTGGGGTTTGCCTTGCAGTGATTTTCTGAGTGGTTGAGTAGGCTACTGGCTTTAAATTGACCATGTCGGCTGTTGTTCTACTCTCTTTTCTTGTTTGCTAACCAATAAATCACCTTGAACAGTTAGATAGCACACAAGTCTCACCAATGTTTGCCTGAGATTGTATGGTTGGTATTGTATTTATTGCTCGGAAACAGCAGCCAGCATGCAGCAGTGTGCTTATAGCTAACAGCTGACGGAGTTATGCTAAATACTTGGTCATGACTGCAGTGTTTCCCATGCGTTCGTTTATTTGCGGCGGCCCACCACAGATTGTTTTTCGATTTTTTTTACTAAGCTTATTTAAAATTTTTATTTGATTGCAGAGTGCCGTAGCGCATTCGCGCAGCACTTCCTCTCACTCATCCCTCTCTCTCATCCGTACCTCTCTCGCTCTCTTTCCCTCATGGAACACCGCTGCACAACACAACGCTGTGAATGTTGGAGACCCAGCTTAAAAAAAAGTTATTTGCCAGCATGCAAGGAGCCGAGCTAATGAGTTAATGTTAGAATGCAGCTGGATTTTCGAGGCTACCACGCTGTATATAGCTGGTAGTCAACATCGATGCCCCCCCCCACACAGTTACACTATCATTCTGTGGGAAACACTGGAGTTATTTCAAGCTTCATCAGTCAGGAGGGCTTCTGCACAGGGCTGAAGTCGGTCTCCTCTTCTATAGCAGGTAATAAAGCTCATTAAAAACCACGTTTGTCCAATGCTCAGGCGGACAAAGACGTGTCCAAACGTGCAGCTGATGTTACCTTCGAAACTGCGATTTTATTTTTTTTTCTCTTTGCTGGACTCCTTTTAAGAACTTGATGGCTTTATCCGGTTTGTTATTACATTTGAAACAAACTTTTTGTGTCTCTGTTATACGCCCACACAAAAAAGCTGCTTTTAATTGGTAAATTATTGCCTATTCATTATATTTAAAATATAGTTTTTTTTTAATTATATTTCACTGCATCAAATCTGATGTTCATTTATAAATTTTATTCATCTTTGTTACTAAATAATGATGCCAGTCCATCGCTTTGTACAGCATATACATCAGCCTGTTAATTTGCTTAATCCTCACAGGTCAGCACAAAAAGGCATCATAATATAGTCACATGCTAGATTTTTAGCTCTGAACCTTAATTGATAGGTAACTTACAGTTCTGTCTCATAGACTTCCCTGTTGCAACTCCAGCCTGAGTCTGCAACATGTCATTTCATGACATGGGTGGCGACTGTGCCTTTGGTGTGAGAGACCCTGTTGCGTGGTTTATAGGTACCCCGTAACCTTTATAGGAGGCTCTACACAAGGACCACAGCAGCGTGTCGGTTGAACCCCGGCTTTATTGAGTCCCCCCCGCAACCAACAACCTGCACAAGGTTCCTACCTCAGTAGCTAACCTGATACTACATCCCCCTTTCTAAACAAAGGATAGTCTTTGTGCAGATGCAGGAATAAACATTAAAGGGATACTTCAGCTCTGGGAAGATGAATGTGTATTTAATAGTGGTCATTTATGTAGTATAAATATGAAATTATTTTTGAATTTGAAGAAGATTCTAGACTGAGAAAAGGCAGAAAATGTAGTTTTAACTCATGTGGCTGAAAGACAACAACTCCCAGAATGCACTTGCTTTGCTGCCCTTACGAGGCCACTCCCAAACCACGCCTATCGGTTACAGGCGGCAGTATCTGAAAAGTTGAGTTGAGTGAGTTAGTAGGTGATAAATTTCCATCAAAATGGTGCTAAATTGCATTGTACCGGGATGTACAAAAAAAACCAGGAAAGGACAAGAAGTAAGTTTCCATCATTTGCCGTTAAAAGATTTGGAGCGATGTAAACAGTGGCTGCAGGCAATCAACCATCCGAAGTTTGGGGAGGACACCGATTTGGAAAACCTGAAAACCCGTAGGATTTGCAGTCGTCATTTCACGCAGGAAGACTATGAACCGAATGTCCTTCGAATGAAGAGAACCACTCTGAAGGACACTGCAATTCCATCAATATTCACCTTTCCAGATGACGAACAGCCTGGGCCATCTGGTACTAAACGCATTCGCCTAGAGGTAAGACGACTCTATTTCTGATCACACAGTAGCCTAGCCTACACAGTGTTTTAACTTTAGTTGTTTGCAGTAAAACAGCAAATTTAGAAAAGTAGCGTTAGATAGACAATTACATATAAGTTTTATATAAGTTGACTGTTCTCAAAGTAAAGCCACTGTTCTGTAAAACTGAGTTAGCGTATTTGTCGATTTATGCTAACGTTACCACACAAACCTGTTGCTGTATTAGACTTTTGAGATGACTTCAGAGACATAAACATTTGCGATATTAACCCCTAATGTAGTAGGGACTAGTACAAATAATGTTAATTATTGTAAGCTTAAAAATATAATTGACACCCACTTTCAGTAAAATATTTGATTATATGTCCGTGAGTAACCTCAAACGCCCATATGTTAGAGGTAAGTTATTGCCTTTTTATTCCGGCAACGAAAAAACCTGCATTGTATTCTTATCAGAATAAGTTATGTTCAACTAAATGTTATGTAACGTTATTGAACTTGTGTCATTTCAGACTACAATCTCGTCTGATGCGTCAGTGTCGTCGGAAAATGAAGAACCAATGCTGCTGACCTCAACACCGCTCAAAATTCCTGCTTCTGTCCAAGAACAATTTGTAAGTTTCTGAAGAACTAACATATTTCACTGCATATTCTTTTTTTAATGAATTATAAAGCAACTGAATGACTTTTTTTTTTTTTTAAATCTTGTTTGTTTTAAAGTCACCATGCCCAAGTACACCTGGGGGCCTCAATACAACCATCAGCTCCATTGAAGCTGTAGTTGAAAATGATGAAAGCTATCAGCCCGGGTCAACCATCACCGTCACATCAACATCATCATCAGATGATGACGGTGAAAAAGACTGGCATGAAAAGAAGATAATAGTCAACGAGTCCAGCCTCATGTCACTCTTCAAATTTTGCCAGACATGTGGGAAACCAATTTGTTCAAAGACTATTGTTGACGTTGGTGCACAGAGGAAGGTGGACTGGACATGTCTTGGGGGCCATGTTGGGTCCTGGAAATCTTCACGTGACGTTAGGGGAATGCCAGAGGTGAACCTCCTTGCAGCAGCAGCTGTTTTGTTCAGAGGGGGCACATACACAGAACTCTCGGACTGGTGCAAGACCATGGGTGTCCAAATGATGGGACAGACTACATTTTACAATATCCAGAAGGTATACTTGCACCCTGCTATCGAGGAAGTTTACAGTGAAAAAAGAACAGAACTCTTAGCAAGAGTGTTTTTAGAACAGGAGGATGGAAAGAGGCTACACCTGACGGGTGATGGCCGATGTGACACGCCAGGTTTCAGTGCAAAATACTGCCATTACACATTTATGTTGGATGCCACAAAGGAGATACTCCACACTGAACTGGTGCAGGTAAAATAAATATAAATAGCAGCTAAATTATAATAATTGAAAATTAAAGATGCTATTTGTAAAATTATGATTATAATTTGAACTTGACTCTAGGTTACTGAGGCCACCAGCTCTGTTACCATGGAACCCTAGCTTTCAAAGGGGCATGACTGAGCTCATGGACCAGGGCCTTGACGTGGAGGTGATGGCCACAGATCGCTCCACATCGATTCAAAAAATAATGAGGGAACAATTTCCTAATGTCCAACATCAGTTTGACATCTGGCACACAGCAAAAGGTATGTATTTGTTTAGTCCTGCTGTACACAAACATCCACACTTCTCCAGCCCTAACTCTGCTTTAACTCGCAGGTTTCCGGAAGAAGATGCAGAGTAAGGGGAAGAAAAAGTCAAACGAAATCCTCCATGCATGGACCAGGTCAGTGTTAGCTTGTAATCGAGCAGACTTTACATTGGTTTACAAGGTTCAAAATTAGTAATTGTATTATCTTTTATAGGTCAGTCGTAAACCATATGTGGTTTGCCTGTGCAACAAGTAAAGGGGACATCGAGGTAAGACTTTTGATTCTAATTTTATTATGTTTTTGAAAAATTATAAAAAATTAAATTAAAAACTACACTTATTGACAAAAATTGTGTTTTTCATACAGGCATTGAAAAGCAGGTGGAAGTCCATTACACACCATGTGTGTAATCAGCATGAGTGGACAGATGACAACAAAGAACAGCATCGGTGTGACCATGCTACTCTAACAGACCAGGAGCAAAAGAAGCGCATGTGGATGAAAAAAGATTCTGTGGCGTTTCAAGACCTGTCATCGTTGGTGCATGACAAAAGGCTTCTGAGAGACATGGATAAGATGGCCCTATTCAAGCATACAGGTGAGAATAGTTGCCCTTTTACACTTGATTATTTTTCCATTTTTGTTGTATCCCTTCTCCAATACTCTTTTTAATTGCACACAGGCCCACTTGAAGTATTTCACAGTGCACTTCTAAAATACCTCCCCAAACGCCAGGCATTCTCATTCCAGGGAATGAAGGAGCGATGTTACCTTGCCATCCTGGAGCACAATGAGAACATTGTCAAGAGGAAGCAGGACACAACCAAGACAGGTATATTATGTGTTGTCTGAGTAGTATAATATCCAAAACTAGAATGTTTACAGCTATGGGAACGATCAGACATGTGAAATCTTAGTTTAGATTTCATATTTCATTATATTTCCTATCATTTACAGGACAAGCACGGTTTAACCAAGTATTCTGCAAGAGATCCAAACAGTGGGTCTTGAAGAAAATCTTCACACCACACACCACCCAGTTTATAGAAACACTCATCAAGAGGGTCATGGATCGAAGACGTAACCCAAACATTCAATTTACATTGCCAACCTCCTCACTTACACTGCCACAGCCTGCGCTGCCACCCAACATTGCACCCGTCCCAAAACCATCAAAGGAAGCTGCCACAGCTTCTTTCCAAAGCCGCTTCTAAAACCGGCTCACCATAGCACCTACAGTAAAATCAGATTCTGCCTCTGCTGTTTATATTTCATTATTTATTTTTTGCCTGCTTTGTTTCTATATTGTGCATAATAATTTTTGTTTTTTATCTCCTTATTTATTTTAATTTGTACCTTTGAATATATTGGAATTTCTTTATGAATATTAAAAAAAAAATGTTCATCTTACCCTGTACTCCAGTGTTCACTAAAGTTCTACATTATAGACTTGTGGAGCGAGGCTGAATGGTTACTGTCACTGATTTTGCTGTAATTACTTACTGTACACATTACCTGGATTATTTCCCTTCTTGAAATTGATTTTGGATTAAAGATAACTTCCCTAAAGTTAGGACAAGTTAGCCTAATTTATATAACACAACTTAAACTTTCACATAAAAAATCTGATGCAAGGCAGGACCGTGTCAACAGAGTAGCTTAGTAAATGAACTGTTTTCCTCCAATTGAAATCAATATTTCTCAAAGCTAATACATACTCTAGTAACACTAAAGATTTATAAGAAGAACCACAACCAGTGCGAGTTATAACTTTTAATTAAAAAATATTTATTAGTAACACTTTTACATTCAAAGCTCTTCCAGAGCTTCAGCTGTTTCCTGATATCCAATGTAATGCCCGTCAGGAGCTGGATATCTCCGTCTGATATCCAGGACAACACAGGTGGGCAAAACGAGACGATAGCCTTTACCGAGTCTCTCGCCTTGCAGGACCCACTCCATAAAATGACGGTAAGCTGTTAGGCGATATTGTCTACAAAATAGTAAACACAACGTTAGTAATGCGAACTATTTGCACATACAGAATGCTAGCATGAATGTAAATATAACAATAGCTCAGCTGACTACGTGGGAAGAACATTGTGATTATGCCGGTTGTCCAAACTCTGTCTGTACATTACGTCTTAGTAACAAAGAAAAACAAACCAAATACTCACTTTACACTAAGCCGTCCGTTTGTCCCTGCAGGCTTTGGCTGGCGTTTCCAATTTATTTTTGGGATCCTGAAATAAGTTTCAAGGACCCCCCTGTCCATGTGGGGTACAAAACTTGGGTGCTCAGTTACACATGCTAGCGGTGCAGTTTCATCAGCGGATTCAGCGATCTCATGCAGAAGAAAATGGCATCGCTGAAATTCTCGACAGCAGTAAGAGTCTCTATCTGTTTGCATAGGCGCACAGCGAGAGCACTGACACCACCAGTCCGCCCCAGCTCGAGTCTGGCCGGGCTCTTCCTCCTGACCGCCAAGCAGGTCTTGCTCCCCTGCTGCAGCAGCTGCTCCGGCCGCCTCTTGTTCCTCCACCTCCCGCAACTGTTCGTCGCTGTATTGCGGCTCGTACAAGTAGCCGCGAGCATCCGATTCACGCAAAAGATCTTCGAAATCCCCTTCTGTCATTACTTCAAAACTAGCTTCCGCCATCGTGATTAGACTATTAGCGCTATACAAAGTTTTTCAGAGCAAGAGCCTGTTAGCTTAGCTTAAAGATGGCTGACACTATCTTTACATTCTGTGAGTGAAATCCCGCCCCATATGGGCGTGGTGAAAACATACGGAACTAGCTACTAATACTGCCTGTAGTTTTAAGCCTCTGGCCCAAAATCCTCCGATGGCGTAAAATGGCGATTTTTTGCGTCATCGAGGATTTTGAGACTAAAATGAATTTTTCTCTCATATCAGGGGATATGAGGGGAAGCACGGTAATTCGAAAATACTACTGGTTTTCTACTGATACAAAGCTTAATGCTAAATCCTGAAGTATCCCTTTAAGAGTATTTGTAACTACACTAAGGCTCTTCCAATTACTTCTGATACTGCAAAATATAATCCATTCTGTCTTAAAAATGTGATCAAGAAGAACAGTAATAACATGCCATATTGTTCGGCTAAGAAACACTTTGAACATGTGCTTTTGTAAACAATTAGCTTATAATAACAAGAGTTGGCAACACCAACTACTCACTTCCCTCTCCCATAACTCAGGTGCCATTCCTAAGAACAAACAAAGTCTTTCAAGTAAGATGGAGGATTCCTTATTCGGGCTGGGAAATGTCTCTCACGTGCTGGAGTCTGCCGACTGGCTTCACACTGGGCTCCTGGTGTGACAGGAGTGTTTTTCAGGAGCCACGGGGGTTGGCGAAAGATGGTATCGGTTTCTTCGCAGAGTGCCCCCGGGCGTCTCAATGATGTATGACCTTGGCGTGCTGGCAGTAGACACCACAGTGCCTCTTTCCACTGTATCTTTGACCCACACATGATCACCGGGGTGAAGGCGTGGCATGTCGCGTGCCCTGTGTCTTCGGTTGTAGTTCTGCTGCAGTTTCTGTCTGTACCTTTGTTCTGCCCTTTTCAGATTGTCCATGTCTGCGCACCCCGGGTTGAGCTTGGATGGAATGACAGGAACTGGCGTTCTTATTTTCCTTCCCATCAGAAGCTCAGTGGGACTGTAGCCATTGGCCAGGGGAGCAGCCCGATAGGCCATCAGGGCGAGATAAGGGTCGCTGGATTTCTTGAGGAGACTTTTGATTGTCCTCACAGCATGCTCCACGTTGCTCTGTGGGAAATGGGGACTGGATGTCACATGACTAAAGCTCCAATCCCGTGCAAACTTTCTAAAGGTCTCGGATGCAAACTGTGGCCGTTGTCTGAGCGGACCACTTCAGGTATACCATGACATGCAAAAATAGACTTGAAGTGATCGATCACAGCTCCAGATGTTGTGGATGTCAGTTTGGCTACTTCGAAATATCTTGAGAAATAGTCCACAATGACCAGGTATTGTTTGTTGTCTATCTGGAACAAATCTGCTCCTACAGTACACCATGGTCTTGGTGGGAACTCAGTAGGCATCATCGTTTCTTTGAGATTTACTCTCTCTCGGCTACACACATCACATTTCTCTATCATTTGTGTAAGCTCTCTGCTGAGTCCTGGCCTGAATGTTTAGCTCGCTCTCTGCATTTTGTTATTCCCAGGTGGCCCTCATGCAGCTTGGACAGGATGTCTGCCCTGAGCGATGCTGGGATGACTATCCTGCTGCCATACAGTAGTAGACCGTCTTGGATTGTGAGCTCACCTGAAAATGGCAGACAGGGCTGGAACACTCGTTCAATGGAGAATTTGTCTGGCCATCCTTCGACACAGAAGTTCTTCAACTGCTGGAGTGTGAGGTCGTCGTCCTGGTGTCTCTGAATTTCTCTCAACCTCTTTTCTGTGGCTGGGAGACTTGCTATGACAGAGTCAGCATAGAGGTTGATTTCCTCCTCCTGTAATCCTTCTGCAGTGTTGCTGACAGGAGCTCGGGACAGCACATCCGCAGTTGCAATGTCTTTGCCAGCCACGTGTGATCATCTAAGCTCTTTGAGCCTAGTAGAGGAATCAGGGGCTTATGGTCAGTTTCAATGTGAAAACTCTTCCCGATGAGGAATTCTGCAAACCTCTCGCAGGCCCATGTTGCTGCTAACGCCTCCTTCTCAATCTGGGCGTATCGCTGCTCTGTGCTGCTGAGGGCTCTCGAGGCGTATGCCACAGGTTTCCACTCTGTGTCTGCTTGCCGCCGGAGAAGAGCGGCGCCCATCCCGTATGAGGATGAGTCTGTGGAGACGAGCGTTTCAGCGTTAGGGTCATATAATGCAAGCCCTGGGGGTGTCGTCAGCTCTACTTTGATGCTATCGAAGGCCTGCTGTTGTTGCTGCCCCCAGGCCCACATACTGGACTTTCTCAGCAGGTCTCTGAGAGGTCGCGTTCTCTCGGCCAAGTGAGGCAGGAACTTCCCCAGGTGGTTTGTCATCCCCAGGAAGCGTCTCACTTCACTGACGTTGCTGGGCGCTGGCATGGCTTTTACCGCGCTCACTTTATCAGGGTCAGCACTGACTCCTGATGCCTCAATGACCTGCCCCAGGAACTTTATCCAGTTCTTGGAAAACTCACACTTGTCGTTGAGCGTCACTCCTGCCTCCTGCAGTCGTGACAGTACTCTCCACAATCTTTCATCATGCTCCGTCTGTGTGGCTCCCCAAATGAGCACATCATCCATCTGACACAGAACGCCCTCCAGGCCCTCCAGGATGCGTGACATGCGCTTCTGGAAGTGTTCTGGTGCTGATGAGATTCCAAAGCACAGGCGATTGTAACAATACCGCCCGAACGGAGTTATGAAAGTGGTTAGCAGAGACGACTCCTTGGACAGTGGGATCTGCCAAAAGCCTGCATTGGCGTCTAGCTTTGAAAACACTTTGGCTCCAGCAAGCTGTCCTAAGGTGTGTTCAACTGAGGGGAGGGGGTGCTTCTCTCTCATAACTGATTTGTTCAGCTCTGTGAGATCGGTGCATATTCTCACCTTGCCTGTGCGTTTCGGCACCACCACCATAGGCGCACACCATTCAGTGGGCCCCTCCACCTTTGAGATTACTCCCTGTTGCTCCATCCGGTCCAGCTCCTCTCTGACCTTTGGCAGGAGTGGGAGGGAGATGCGCCTGGGAGTTGAGAGGGAGAAAGGCTGAGCGCCTGGTTTCAGTACTATGTTGTACTCGCCCTCCATTTTGCATTCTGCAGCAAGCCCGCCAAGCAGTGGTGTGCACAGCCCCTCCACAACATATATTTCCTCTTTAGTACTCCTACTGTCCTTTCTGAGGGTGGCTGTGAACTTGCCCTTCACCTTCAGACGAGTCCCTCCTGGCCCCAGCAGAACCCTTGTTGGCCTCTCCAGCCTGTTGAACTGGCCCTGGTTGTACAGCGTTTCAGGTATTGCCGTGACATCTGCGCCGGTGTCGATTTTAAAGCGTGCATTGAGATTCTCCACTTGTATGTCTGTCATCCATGGGCTGCCATTTACGTCCGCTGACAGTGAGCCCAAGAATGCGACTCCCTCATCAGTGTCCTCAATCACTGAAGCTACATGCATTTCACACATTCTTTTGGTTTTGCACACTCTGGCGTAAAGGCCCTTTTTCCTGCAGTTATTGCACATTACCTCCCTAGCTGGACATTGTTGTAGGCTATGCCATTTTGAATCGCCACATCTCCTGCATTGTGTTTTTCTTTCCTGCTGTGTTTTATCCGTTTGCTTGTGTTGCGGCTTGGGTTGCTTTGGACGTGTACTATTGCGCTGCCGCACATGCATGCTGTCAAGCTGAGTGTTGGAGATGTCCGTTTTAAAGTTCATTTTTAGCATTTCTTGTTGCTTCTTTACCTGCTCACTTTGTCGAGCTTTGGTAATTGCTTTCTCTAGAGTCAATTCAGGATCGAGTTGTAGCTGTTCTGACAAGCGTTTATCTCGCAGACCCACAACAAGTCTATCTCTCACCATTTCGTCATGCAGAGCCCCGTATCCACAGTGCTCTGCTAGGCAGTGCAACGCTGTGTGAAAGCTGTCAGCCGACTCACCCATTTCTTGCTGCCTCTGGTTAAACTTTGCCCTCTCGAAGATCACATTTCTGCGTGTTACAAAGTGAGCATCCAGCTTCCTCTTGACCGTATCGTACTCACTCGCTTCCTCTGGGCTGAGGTGCAGGGAAACCAGTATGTCCTCCGCCTCCTCCCCCATTGTGTAAATCAGTGCGTTGACTTGATTTTCGTCCGCTTGTGTCTCTAATCCAGATGCGATGCGGAACCTTTCGAAGCGTTTAATCCACTTAGCCCAGTCGTCGGCTTTAAACGTGAACTTCTCTGGTGGAGAAACTTGAAACTGACTCATGTGGCCGTCTGTGAGCTCGCTAGCGTTAGCGGTAGCCTCAAACTTTCGGTGATCGGTGGAGAGAAAAACAAAGTAATTTGCTGGCATCCTATGTTATCTCTTACTTGTAAACGTCCGTTAGGATAAAGTTTTCACTTCTGACACCATGTTGCGTGGTTTATAGGTACCCCGTAACCTTTATAGGAGGCTCTACACAAGGATCACAGCAGCGTGTCGGTTGAACCCTGGCTTTATTGAGTCCCCCCCCGCAACCAACAACCTGCACAAGGTTCCTACCTCAGTAGCTAACCTGATACTACAGACCCGGGTTCAATCCCCCACTGTGACCCACCCACCATTGTGTCCCTGAACAAGACACTTAACCCCTAGTTGCTCCAGAGGTGTGCGACCTCTGACATGTATAGCAATTGTAAGTCGCTAAATAAATAAATGTACATGGGGCGAGTTCAGCGTCGACAAAATGTAGCAAAAAGTTGTTTCCAACAGATATGGTGGTGCCTTGAGCACCCTACTGTATACTAGGGTTGAGCCGGATACTCAGGCTGAAACGAGTAGGCCTACAACTTATTAACACACTTATTAACTTATTTAACACACTCAAAAGTGTCCAAACATTGTTCTGAATTAACTTCATAAAGCAGTGAAACGGAAAAATCCCTTCGTGCCTTAAAATGTGCTCAAAAAATGTTTTGAAAAACTGAATCTGAACATTTAGGCCACATTGCAAAAGGTGGGACGGAACATGACTACAGTCTCTGTAGTATTTTTAAGCTGGGTCTCCAACACTGACAGCGTTGTGTTGGACAGATTTGTGCAGCGGTGTTCCATGAGGGAGAGGGAGCAAGAGGTACGGGTGAGTGAGAGAGAGAGAGAGAGAGGGACGAGGACGTGCAGCGCGAATGGCCACTGCGCTCTGCAATCAAATACGATTTTACATAGGCTTATTTAAAAAAAACTGAAAATCAATCTGTGGTGGTCAGCTTTGATATTGTGGCGGGCCGCCACAAATAAATGAACGTATGGGAAACACTGCACACGGAGAGAGGAGGCAAAGAGAAAAGACATTTCACTAGAATGTCGAGATTCTTACATGTACATTCCTCCCACGGGCAGTTCAGAACCAGAATATCTCATAGATCTCCAATCCTAGCTGGCAGGACAAGTTAGAGCTGACATTTCTCACTGAACAAGAGAAAGTAGGAAAATGGTTTATAATGAAAGAGAAGAGGAGGCATTACAGCTGTTCATTTGATGTTGAGTGTTTATTATAAAATTGGTTAATTTTAGTTTACTTAAATTTAGAATTTTTTATTATGGTATTTATTATTTATTATCCCTCCAGTTTGGTGTGAAACTGAATATTGTTGAAATATTGTCAGTTGTTGACTAAAAACATATATATTGATACAACTATATGTTATGGCAGTGAATGATTGCACAAGTCAGTCAGTATGATGTTCCAGACCTTTGCTTCAGGAAATTATCTCTAACTGGACCTCTTTGAATTCTAATTGAATACCCCTGATCTAGAATAAAATTGAAATCCTTCTGCTCACCTACAAAGCTCTTAATGGTCAGGCACCATCTTATCTTAAAGAGCTCATAGCTCAGTTTGGGTTCAGGTAGTGGTGTTCAAAGTGTACCCTATTTCCATTTCTAGTAGGTTCTAGGTCATTTCCCATGTTAATTTTGTGTTTATTTTCTACTCGAATCTACTCCCTTTCTCTTCACTTCTCTTTTCCCCACACACTTTACACACTCCCACAACTACATTTCTAAAAACGATCACTGTTTTGCTAAAGTAGCTGAGGTTAAAGGTGAGGGACTGGCCAAGCAAACCCTATTGAGTATCTGTGGGGTATTCTTAAATGGAAGGTGGAGGAGCGCAAGGTCACAACATCTACCAGCTCTGTGATGTTGTCATGGAGGAGTGGAAGAGGACTCCAGTGGCAACCTGTGAAGCTCTGGTGCCCAAGAGCTTAAGGCAGTGCTGGCAAATAATGGTGGCCACACAAAATATTTATTAGGGATGTACACAGCTGTTGCCAGCGGTTTAGACATTAATGGCTGTGTGATGTTTTGAGGGGACAGCAAATTTACACTGTTATACAAGCTGTACACTCACTACTTTACATTGTAACTAAATGTCATTTCTTCAGTGTTGTCACATGAAAAGATATAATCAAATATTTTCAAAAATGTGAGCGGTGTACTTTTGTGACATACTGTTCCTGGGTGGCCTAGGCCCAAATGCAGACACAGGCCAGCCGGAGGAATGATGATGACATGCATTCAAACAAATGGGTGAACAGGTGAGGATGATAAGGATTGTCCAAAACACAAAACACCAACTTACATGCAGCTGTCGGCCGCACAAGAGCGGTGTATGGCAGGCATGCAGAGAGAAAAGCCCCCTACCCCCACCCACTCTCAATCGCCACACACATAAACACAGTATGTATGTAAATCCTTAGTTGTGGACAGCCCTAATCAAAATGTAAACTGGAGGTATAATTGCGTGCAAACATTACTTGATGCGTGCACAGTCAGGGGGCGAAAACGCTTTGGTAGCCATGCAGAAGACTATAGTCAACCACTGCAATCAATATAGATTTTGCATAGTTTGGAAATTATTGTTGACTCAATAATATCATGTCAATTCAGAGTTGGATGTGTTTGTTTGTTTTATTTGCATATTAATATAACATGCGTGACAGGGCTGCAGGTCACTGGACCTTATGTTGATCAAGTCAGCTGCTAGCCAAAAACCTAAAGGAAGAATTGAGAACAATGAGAGTTGTTCTTTCCACAGCTGTAAGTATTGCCATTAGGCCTTGCTGTGGAACACTCAAAGATGCAAAGACCATTGTCTTCTGTTGTAAAGTTTTTGCGACTAGCAGAAAACTTTCAACTGCGAACAATTTTGTATTGAAGCATCTGCTAAAGCAGCACAGCAACAAGAAACTTAGCCTGTGGAAAGAAGCTTCGGCCGAAAGCGCCTGTGATAAATCCACTTGGCAGGAGAGAGTGGTGTTAAGCAACATTTTGCATTTTGGAAAAGCACTGAATACTTCTCTCATAAATGCATGTGCAAAACAGTAATGTTAATTAAAGTCAAGACTTGCTTCATTTTTTATTTCAGCCACTGGCGTTGAAATACGTTATGTCCATCCATCCATCCATCGTCAACCGCTTATCCTGCGTACAGGGTCGCGGGGGGGCTGGAGCCTATCCCAGCTGACATTGGGCGAAAGGCAAAAGACGTTATGTGTTTCATAAAAATCATACTTATTGCTGCTGATATGAAGATGCTATTAGTGTAGAAAGCCAGGAGAGACTTGCTTTGTTTTCTCTATTTCAGCCAGCGGCATCAAGAAACATTCTGTAGGCTATTCTAAAAATCATATTAGATTAGTTAAAATGTCTGGAGAGACCTGCTTTGTTTTTTATTATTTGTATATCGCCTGTATCCATGGCCTGTACAGCATCCTCTGGTCTGAGAGGCTGCAGTGTTTTCTGTTCGGCTGGTTGTTGACACCTGAGGTTATTTATTGTTCCAGTAAAGTGGATTAATTTCTAAAATGCGCTGCTGAACAGGTTTCCCTTCACTTTTATGGATGGGGTGGGGTGGTTGAAAGTAATAGTAATGTAACGAGTAACGTTACTATTAACTTTTAATACCCTGTAATAAGTAAATATTGTAACTTTTAAAGGAGTAATAAGTGAAAAGTAACTCATTACACTTTCTGAGTAATTTGCCCAACACTGCTGCTAGATAGCTAGACAGACTGATATGCCACGAAGACAGAGTGCTGCTTTCTGCCCCCTGGTCGCGTCCCTTATCTCTTTGATGATGTTGCACAGAAACTCGTCTATAATCCAGAAACACACTATAGTTGATGCAGCCGTTAACATGAAAGAAAAAATTAAACAGCACTGAGTGGGGGTAGCAAGCCCCTCAAATATACAAAGGGGTGGAGATGACAAGATCAGGTGAAACACATTAGACAATCAGTGAGGAGACAAGAAGTAAAACAAGACAAAAACTGTAGGAGCTGACAAACTTCAAACAAAAACGGGAAACATAGAACATAACCAACCCAGAGCAATTACAAAAAAAGAGACTCAACAATGCAACATGCTACAGCATGCTAGAACTGTATTGACTTTGACAATCCACCACCATTTCTGGTTCATGACCCCCTCAAGATAAATTACGCTACCTCATTGATTTGTCCAATACTTTAGTTTATGACCAAATACCTGCAAAACTAATGGCAAAATGTGTATTGGGCATTGTGGCATAGCCGAAAAATACTGAGATATTTATAAGCTATATTGATCAGTGGCTGAACGTTTGCAAAGGCAGATGCAAGCGTAACAGCACTCTAACAGCACTTATGCCTGTGTCACTTTCAGCACAGCAAAACAAAACACCAGAATCAAGATTATTAGTTCTCCAAAGGTGGGCACCCTGATGTTTTATCAACATGTTTCCAGATTTGTTGCTAATCTCAATAAGAAATGAGACCAATCATGTTGTCTGATTGGTCTGAAAATTCACAATAACACCACAGGAGCTGAACATATTTATGTTATCATGTCATTTTAAAGCTCAACATCATTCTTTAGGCAAGGTAAATGTGACCAAGCATCTTGATGATCACCAAATCAACATCACGATTATTATCTTAATTTATCAGTACATCATACATCATAAGACACACACATACACACACACACACACACACACACACACACACACACAGTCTCTCTCTTGAACTGGATTTCAAGAGAAATAATGGAACAGAAAGGTAAGTATTAGTGAAACCTATTGTCTTCGTTCTCATCCTTTTTAGAGTGAATGTTAAAATGAAGAGGCAGGCACTGAAAATAACAAGAATATCTCCTTTATATAATATAATTAGAAAATATATAATGCAATTGTATAACCTGAGCAGTGAGATCCCAAATGAGGCTCATTAATGCTGAAAAATGTATGGATAATGGAAGTTGTAGAGTAATTCTTCCTTTGAACAATCCATTTAGAGAAAAGACAGGCAGACAGTGGGCGAGAGACATGGGGCAGAAGAGAGAGAGGGGCAGGAAGACTCCAGGTAGATGGAAGTACTTGTCATTTCTGAGAAATGTGAAGACACAGAGAGACTTAAGAGGATGGTTTTATCACTTAGCATTAAATTGCAATCATCAAAGACTTTTTTTAGTTGTAGATATGGAATTATTCTAAAATAAAACAATACCCAGACAGTTATTCATGGCCAGTTGTTTTATTACATTTTGATTAGGGCTGTCCCCAACTAAGGATTTACATACATACTGTGTTTATGTGTGTGGCGATTGAGAGTGGGTGGGGTTGGGGGGGCTTTTCTCTCTGCATGCCTGCCATACACCGCTCTTGTGCGGCCGACAGCTGCATGTAAGTTTGTCTATTTCAAGTACTAACGATGTAATATTCTTTGTGTGCATCAATGGTGATAAATGATCTGAACGTACAGCGAGGTGCTAACAACTGTGAAGTTAAAGCTCCGTCTCTACAGCAAGGTCCTCTTCTGCCACTGCACACTCACACACTGCCCCCTACCTTGAGGGTTATTGTTCAATTCTGGATTTATTCACACACTTTAAAAACATTAAAAAGCTTTTTTTCTTTTCTCATTTTTTTATTTAAAGCATTATATGTTGAAATGTATATTGTATAAGGTTGTATATTAAGTTATTGGAAGAAAACTTGTACTATGTTCTATGTAAATCAGATGTTGAGCATCCCCATATCACCAAAATGGCATGATCATCGTTTTGCTGCAAAGCTTCGAATGTGAGATTGAAATTGAGATTGAATCTTCAACTATTTGCGGTCAGCTTTAATTTTGATATACACATAAAAAATTGGTGGTGTTGGATTTCTCCCTTCTCTCACTTACCCAACATTTATAATGCAGAGAAATATCCAGAGTTCCAGTTGGAAATGCCATATTTCACTGAATTTACAAAAAACAATTCTCGGGATATATATCATTATATAGCCCTAGTAACCGCTGGTGAATGCAAATCCACTGCTGGGTGTTGAGTGACAGTGTGACAGTTACATTGTATGGTCCTATCAACCACCAACACTCAAAGTGGCGCTAATGTTTTAGTAGTAAAGTAAGTAAACCACAAACACATTTTCTTTAGAGATATTTATTCTTTTCACAATGATGCTAATTTCCAATCTGAGTGTACACATTTTTGTTAATATTAGTAGTCATTTGAGTAGAATCTTTTAGTGATTTATACCTGTCCTTTATTTCTCTACATGGTGCTGCTGGTGGCCAAAGGGGCAGCTGGAGTTTGAGACTGCCTCTTATACTCCACCACAGGACGTGGAAGGAACCAACTCCTGGCAGTGGGCAGAGGGACTTTGAATTTTTAACAACATAGCAGCATGTGGATATTTTGTTTGTTAGATTATAATATTGGGTTTCAGTATTGTTTGTTTTAGTATTTTCTTATGGTTGGTTGTTGGGTTTATTTTGGGTCTTTTTAATTGTTGTAAGTTAAGTTTTCTCCTCTGTTTGGTGTAGGCTAGCCTGTCATTCAGCAGGTCAGGTTTGTTATGTTCAAACTTATGTTTTAGTTTTTTTTACATGGACATTAGTTTTGTTAAGACCCACTTTGAGTTATTCAGTTAATATCTTTTTGTGTAATTTGATTTGAAACCTTATTTAATTTGTTGGCTAAATAAAGCCTAAACTTTACAAAACCTTGCCCTTGTGTCCCTGCCTTTACTGCTTGGTCCCTGACATGCGGCATGCATGTTTTTTTTACCTTACTCTGTTTGCCTTATCCTTTAGTTTCTTGTTGGAAAGATGGCTTTCCTTGTAACCGCAAATAAGTGGTAACATTCAAGCGGGAACCACGTCTGAAAACTGAAAACATGTGGAAGTAACTAAAACCATTATTCTTTCTAACAGCCAGCAGGGGGTGACTGACATCTGGTTCAGTCTGGTCTAGTCTTAAAACTTATAGAAAGGCCCTCTGTAATTCCAGAGCAGCGTACTACTCATCATTAACAGAGGAAAATAGGAACAAAGCCCAGGTTTTCTTTTCTTTTCAGCACTGTAGCCAGGCTGACAGAGAGTCACAGCTCTATTGAGCCATGTATTCCCATAGCTCTCAGTAATTACGACTTCATGAGCTTCTTTAATGATAAAATTCTAACTATTAGAAACAAAATCCACCAAGACCTGCCCTCAACTGGCACCGACTTATCTCCAAAATCAGGAACCTTAGAAAGAACTGTTAAACCAGATATATGTTTAGACTGCTTTGTTTCCCTCAATCTTTGCCAACTAACTTCAATAATTTCTTCATCTAAACCATCAACCTGCCTCTTAGACCCCATCCCGACTAGGCTGCTTAAAGAAGTTTTACCCTTAGTCAGCACTTCTCTACTAGATATGATCAATCCTTTATCAACAGGCTATGTACCACAGTACTTTAAATTCGTCATAATTAAACCTCTTCTGAAAAGCCCAACCTTGATCCAGATGTTTTAGCCAACTATAGACCTATATCTAACCTTCCATTTCTCTCTAAGATCCTGGAGAAAGCAGTCGCCAAACAGCTGTGTGACTTTCTACATAGCAATAGTTTATTTGAGGATTTTCAGTCAGTAATTTTCACCAGTGCTGTCTCTGTGCTATGATGAACTCTAAATCCTAATGACCTCCTAACTGCATCAGACAAAGGACTTGTCTCTGGATTGGTTTTATTAGATCTTAGTGCTGCATTTGATACCATTGACCATCATATTCTATTACAGAGACTGGAACATTTCACTGGCATTAAAGGAACTGCTCTAAGCTGGTTTAAGTCCTATTTATCAGATCGATTTCAGTTTGCACATGTTAACAACGAATCCTCCATGCACGCCAAAGTCAGTTGCCAAAGTTCCACAAGGATCTGTTCTTGGACCAATCGTCTTTACTTTATATATGTTTCCCCTTACGCAATGTTATCACCTTCATTGTTATGCAGATGATGCTCAGTTATATCTATCGATCAAGCCAGATGAAACTAATCAGTTAGCTAAACTTCAAATGTGCCTTCACGATGTTAAAACCTGGATGACCTATAATTATGTTAAACTCAGATAAAACTTAAGTTATTGTTCTGGGGCCCAAGCACCTCTGTGATGCATTATCTAAAGATATAGTTTCCCTTGATGGCATCGCCCTGGCCTCCAGCACCACTGTGTGAAATCTTGGAGTTATCTTTGATCGACATATCGTAAGTCTCACATTAAGCTAATTTCAAGGACCGCCTTTTTTCACCTACGTAATATTGCAAAAATCAGGAACATCCTGTCTAAAAATGATGCTGAAAAACTAGTCCATGCATTTGTTACTTCTAGGCTGGATTGCTGCAACGGCTTATTATCAGGCTGCTCAAAAAAGTCCATTAAGACTCTTCAGCTGATACAGAATGTTGCAGCATGCGTTCTGACAGGAACCAGGAAAAGAGACCACATTTCTCCTGTCTTAGCTTCTCTGCATTGGCTTCCAGTAAAATCCAGAACAAAAGCTCTTAATGGTCAGGCACCATCTTATCTTAAAGAGCTCATAGTACCTTACTACCCCACCAGAGTACTACCCTCCCTGAATGCAGGGTTACTTGTGGTTCCTAGAGTCTCCAAAAGTAGAATGGGAGCCAGAACCTTCAGCTATAAAGCTCCTAACCTGTGGACAAGGTTCCAGTTTGGGTTCAGGATGCAGACACCATTGCTACATTTCTACAAAAGTAGGCTTAAGACTTTCCTCTTTGATAAAGCTTATAGTTAAGGCTGGCTCAGGTGAGTCCTGAACCATCCATTAGTTATGCTGCTATATTCCTAGACTGCCCAGGGATTTCACTGAGCTCCTCTCTCCTCTTCTTTCTCTCCCTCTGTATGCAACCTCATCCTATTAATTCCTGTTACTACCTCGACTACTTCCCTTTCCTGTAGTCTTGTGCTTTCTCGTCCCTCTCCTCTCTCCTCCTGTCCTTTCTGTTTTTTTTGGCTCTGGAGCTGTGGAGGGTGGATCTGTGGTTGCGAGTCGAGATCCTGCTCGACACCCTCTGTTACAATTATTGTTACTAGTACTATTGTTATTATTGTAATTATAATCATTAACATTATGATTATTATCATTAACACTACTGTAAATATCTGTACCATTTTTCATTCAGTTTATAGCAACATTACCTTTACTGTACCTCTCTGTGTATATTGTGTAGGCTGCCTCCCTCCCCTCTCTCTCTCTGAATCTCTCTCTCTCTCTCTCTCCCCGTCACCCCCAACCGGACGAGGTAGATGGCCGCCCACCCTGA
Organism: Lepomis macrochirus; assembly: GCA_024633595.2. Lineage (NCBI taxonomy): Eukaryota > Metazoa > Chordata > Actinopteri > Centrarchiformes > Centrarchidae > Lepomis > Lepomis macrochirus. The sequence continues at coordinate 12,427 of JALXJV020000010.1, read as the reverse complement.
GCCATGGTTCTGTTCAAGGTTCTTTCCTCTTAAAAGGAAGTTTTTGCCTTTGTTGCCTAGTTCTTTCTCTTGGTGGGAAATGTGGGGTTTCTGTAAATATCATCACAGGGTACAGTCTAGACCTGCTCTTTTATGAAAAGCACTCAGAGATAACTTTTGGCGTTATTTGGCGCTATATAAATAAAACTGAATTGAAAAGTTCCATTAAAAATATTGGTAAAATGTCACTGATTTATTACCTCAGTAAGCACTTTCCTAACGAGTTTGTGGTCTCAATAGTTAGTTTCAACCAAGCTTGCTAGCGCCTTCATCTTGTCCAAATATCATCAGGTCCAGTGCCTGGTTGCAAAAAATCAACATGGTGGCGACCATTATGGTAAAATTAAGGCTTTGAAATGGCAGTCCAGAAACTAATAGGTGGCCACTTGTTTTATACAGTCTATGCGCAACTCAAGTTCCCATTAGCTAGCTGACTCTGCCAGGACTGGGATTCAAGCCCGGGCCTGAAGACCTCTTCATCCCGGCAGTCTGAAGCTTCTGTGTTAGTGATGTGAACATCAACACTCTCCGGCTAAGCTAATAGGGCCGCTAGCTGCAAGGCTAACTCAGCTAACAAGGTAATGGCAGCTAATGTCACAGTTAGCAGCAGTTGGCCATTACTTTTTAAAGCTATCTGCCTATCCAAATAGGATGTGGTTTCAACAAACTGTAAATAAAGTTATAAGTTTTTGTACAGCAGGTACTGTATATTTTGTCACTGTGTGTGCTGCAGCTCAGTGTGTTTCTCCACTAGTGTTTTTTGAGGGTGTGCCTGACTAGCCACTAGGCGAGCATTATGGTGATGATGATGTTCAGGAGCAGTATTTTCTGTGGGAAATGGTTAATCCCTTTGGGAATGGACTTCTCTTTGCAAACCTTTTACATGCACAACAGATGTAAAACATATAAAGGAAAGCCAAAAAGCATAATATGAGCTCTTTAAATGTATATACTCATTTATTCTTCATGAGTTTCATTGGTAACTTTAAAAACACTTTTTGACAAAGTTTTATTGCCATTTTTGAGCCAATGTTTATGCTTTTTTTTATTCTGCTGCTTTGCATTTTGCAAAATGTGGGTCCAAAGTAGAGTTGTGTAAAGGACGGGTGGATGGAGTTTGCAGCGGTCTAGCCCAAGCAGTCAGGCTGTGAGGGAAGCAGCACTGCAGCTTTCCACTTTACAGGCTCAGAAGACTCTGGCTCTGCTCACAGCTTCAACACTTATCTCCCCTGAGCAGGTGTGTGTGTGTGCGTTTAAGCAAGCATGGATTTATCTGACTTGTTTTTCTCATTCAGATGAGTGTTTGTGCATTTGCAAGTGTGTATGTGTGTGTGCAAATGTATGGGGAATGTGTGTGTGTACATGTAGATTAGGTATATATGTATTCTTTGTCTGTGGATGTGTATGTTTATATGGTAAAGATTGTGTATATGGAAGTATATGGGTTTGGAGTTTTGTGGAGAAGAAATTGCTGGGAGGCTGCCTATGCTCTTATCACAGTGGAAAAGGCTGGGGAGAAAAAACAGACACAAGGTGAATCAAAGACGCTTTTCAAAAATACATCCCTCTCACCTGCTTTTTCTCCTTAAAGAAATGTTCCTCTGTAGACAATGTAATGTGTTAGGAAAGCCAAATACTATTGACTAAAATGTCTGCGTGCTGCTTCAAACCAAGCCATGTGGAAGCCCCACACTGCTCATAGAAAACTCTACACACTGTTGTATTATTCCCACTGTTAACACACAGCTCCACAACCATGCTCTTTTCTGTTTGAAGTAAAATTGATTGTAGTGGTGGATATTGGAGAAGACCCACTGGAAGTGAACGAATTGTGCAACATCACCTCCGGCACTTTGCATGTAGAGAGTATCTTGCTTATTTGCAAACATTGTGTGAATAAGCAACCTACACTTTCTCCTACAATGTGCGTGATGTTGTGCCAGGCAGCACTTCGCTTGCGTTTGTATGTATAATCCTGGAGGCCAGGGACATAGAAAGGAGGGCTCCCAGAAAGTACAACACAGATCTCCTCCAGAGACCTTCATCACCTGCAGGTAAACACTAAACTTCCTGTCCCACTACTACCTGACATTTGGCAAATCACAATGGAGTTTCCAGACAAATTCTGTCCTCATTTGCATAAAGTAAAAATATTTCCTGCCTCGCCTGGAATCCCACAATGCCTTGTAAAGTGATTTGCTGTGTGTGTGTGTGTGTGTGTGTGTGTGTGTGTGTGTGTGTGTGTGTGTGTGTGTGTGTGTGTGTGTGTGTGTGTGTGTGCTGATGGTATTCTAGATGCCATGTGTGGGTTTTGTGGTGCAGCAAATGTATTTTTCAATATGTGTGTGGAGTTGTTCAAGGGGTGTTTCTTTTAAGAGATGTTTTTTATTGAAGGATATCAAAACTCAAATGTCTCCCTCTTTCTCTCTCTCTCCCAAGCCTACTACATCACCATTGGAAACGGACTAATCAGCTTCACTGAATATGCCAGAGAAGTCCGACATGGAAATCCCTCCTTCCTTCTCCTCCCTGGCTCTGACTCTCATCTATTCCTAGCGCTCTCATCCTTTCCTCCCTTTACTCTCTCCATGCAATTTCCTTTTTTTAATCTCTCCCTTCCTTGTCACTCCTTTACTGCCGTACATATCTCACTGATCTGTCTTCATCTCTTCCTTCCCTGCATGGCTCTCCCTCCTCCTATCTCATTCCCTCTCATCCTCTTTCTCCTCATCTGCCTTACTTCCCTCTCCATGTATTTCTCTTCCCTCTTCTTTACTCTTACCTTCCTTCAGTGGTTTAATAAGACACACCCAGACATTGTGCAAAAACATCTCTCTCCATGGCAGAGGCCCATAATAAGACATGAGGACTGGCATGCTGCTGACACCCACCATCTGTCCCCGAGACATAGGGACCCACAGAGGGAGAGAGTGGGAAGGAGAACAGGGCAGGCTTATAGGAAGCCGCCAAGACAGCCCAGATGATTTTTGCCTCTTAATTTGCATTTACGCTTCAAGGGCAAAACTGCTGCTCTACTTACAGTATATGAACCGAAGCTTCAAATTTGGCAGTGAAAAAAGACGTCATTCTCTTCCACAGATATGTGAATTGATATGAACAAATGAAAGCTGGCGTGGTGGTGGTTGCAGGCTTCCCAGCTATAAGGTTGTTGGTAAATGCTGGAATGTGATCACTTTATGATGGAAAGTCCAACCATTGGAAGCAGGTGATTAACATTTGCTTTTCAGTCCAAAAATGAGAATTGAATTGCTCATCAATGAGACGCTGTATCAGCTCACGTAAAGCTTTAAACCTCAAAGGACCATACTAGTAGTTTTGCACAGTAAATACAATGTGCTTGCAACATTAATGACGACCATTTATCTATTTATGATAGAGGAGAAGGTCACTTTTAAGTGTGTTTTTCCAACGTTGTAGAGGCTCATTGGTTACAGTTATTTTTATTATTCCGTTCAGCTTTATTGGCCAGCAATGTGTACGCACGTAAGGAATATGTGTACAAGTTTTTGTTGCTCTCAATGTCACACCCAGCTGATATATATGATATAAAGAAATGTATAATGCATTGTACTGTGGTTGTAGCAATATATAACTATAGTTATATGCATTCCTAAATATAATATAAAGACATGTTAAGGTCAGGTATCATAATACTTCATCATAGTTGTAATACATTAGAACAATTTTCTAATGCATTAAAATCACTGTTAAAATGTATTATAAAAATGATTAAAATGTATATTGTGTATTTTGGGAAAACATTACATTAGTGAAAGAAATATTATTCAGTTGTTCATTATTGAAACATGTTAAATTGGAGTATTTCTGTTGTGACCCACATAAATTAAGTCTGTGTGTTGTTCTTGCATAGATTTAGCGTTTCCATAACCATTTGATAGTGACGAATGAGAACAGCAAACCCCACTGAGTGTGCCATCCATATGTCCCCTCACCACTGATTTTTCCATAATGTTGTGTTCTCTTGGCATGAGTGTTTTTCTTGAATAAAAATGAATCAGCATTACTGCCTTTACAAAAACTAAAACTGCATGCCTTTCAATGATATTTATGAGTCCTTTGGCATTTACAGACAGTAAATTTACCATACAAACACCAAACGAATAAACTGAAGAGAGAAATAAACAACCCAAGCATTATTATTATTATTATTATTATTATTATTATTATTATATTTCTGCCTCTCTAAATTTAAAAATGGAACATTTAATATAGTTGTAAAAGCGCCATGGCATTGCATACCAGTTTTGTGAAACAGTTTTGTGATTCACACAGAGCGCCGTCCTCATTTTACAGTTCTGAGATAAGTTAATGCTGGCTGTCAGTAACAACTCACAGATTTGCATTCATTTGTTTCTCTCTGCTTTATTACAGAAACTAGAGAAGTGTGCACCACTATGCTGTGCTATTTGTACTACTTGTACTATTCCCATTCTGCAAGATCTTAAATCCAACTGATGCCTCTAACTGGAGCCCCGTGGTGGTCAATTTTCCAACAAAGCAGATTCACCACCCCAAAGCATCACAATGACGACTTATAGTGACTTATAATCAGCTTGTAATGTATTATATCTGCCCTCAGGATTTTCATTGCTTTACTTCAAGCACCCAAAGCATTTACTTAGAGTAAATTATCACACTATATCCATATCACATTATAATGTACTATATATTATAACTGTACGTATAATGCATTATTAAATGGTAATAATGTGTCATAACCAGTGTTGGGGGTAACACATTACAAAGTAATGCATTATTAAACATTATAGTACTGTACTCTGGCTTTGTTCTTCTCTTGACAAATGTTGGGCTGATGTTCACAACTTTGTAGTCAGCTTTGTAAAATTAAAGAGCGTAAAAGAGATCATGAGTATGTTCTCAGTATAACAAGGATTTATATTAACCTGGGCATATATGAGGTGTAACTTGTTATTTGGCAGGTATTGTGCTTTTACACTACATCTGCATTCACCATTCATGCACTGAGCCTAAGTGCTCAAACAGAAACTAGCATTCACACACATTCATACACTGGTGGAACAGCCACCAGGGACAATTCAGGGTTCAGTATCTTGCCGAAGGACACTTCAACATGCAGCCTGGAGAAGCCGGGGATTGAACCGCCGACCTTCCAGGCAACCTGCTATACCTCCTGAGCCACAGCCGACAGTATGTATAGATGTAAACCGGTACTTCAAATTGCATACCCATGTACAAGAGATTCCCAAAAAACAAATGCTCGTACACAAGGCATTGTTTGTGTTTATGATTTCATCATATTATCACTTTTTGAAAAAATTATGGAGCCACAAGAACTTCAGATGCAGGATTCTGAGATAGAGAAAAATGTTTGGCAAAAAGACATGACAGGAGCATTTAAAACAGTGTTTATAATGAGGAAATTGTGTGCAAAGGCGACATGCAAAGGTGGAAAAGCAGACTGAAAGCCTCCACAGCAGGCCCTCTTCTAAGTGTGTGATGGTTATAAATGAGTATTTTACATGTAGCTGTAGTTTTTAAAAAAAATGGAGCAAATGACTTTACCCCTTCCCCCTCTTGCTTGTCCACTCTATGCTCTAACAAACTCTCTCTTCTCTCCTGCAAAAACCCAGCTACACGATCAGTGTTTTTAATAATTTTATATTTTGGTCTCATGGACCAGAAATATGGCTTCCATTTTGTCACATATAAGAATCCATGCACTGATTCAAAGGGAAGCATGCATGAAGCATGTCTCTGCGGGATTCCCTGTGTTTTTATAGGGCACATTATCTCTGCAAGCATTCTTTCAAATCACAGGTCTCCTGTCTATAAATCTATATTAACTGATCAAAGCCACTAGTTTCACTCTGAGCTTATCAGTTTCACTGTGGACATATTAAGCTGCAGTCGGGGTTACTGAATTAATGGATGAAAAAAAAGACAAATGTATAAATTTGAAAAAGAAAAAAAATGGATACTTCACATGGAGCCTACTTGTACCCAGTCAAATAATTTTGCTTGCACTGCTAAATAGTGGTGACAACTGCTTGTGCATGTGCCTTGTCTACACGCTTACTGTCAGTCATTCCTGTAGTGCCCTGAGTTAGTACTATGCTGCAGTTAGTTTCATTACAGCATAGTCACTTCTACTCTTTTTATCAATACAATTGGATATGTAGAGCAGCACCACAAACTAACTACAGCCTCAGAAATGATGTTAGTTTAATCAACATCTCTGACAGTGTCAACTACAAATGAATGAAGAGTAAGTGAAAAGGTGCTACACATAGACAAACATTCAGCTGACAAAGCATGTAGAAATATATAAATATGGAATAAACAAATACAAGTTATTTAAAAATAATAAAAGAATACAGAAAAATAATACAACTATTTGCATAGAAAGAACAACGTGGCAGATATTTACACATGCATTACTCTGGTTTGTGTTTTGCAGACGTATTGCAACGGAAGAGGATATTATGTACATAAATATATAAATTAACATTTTAAGAAATAAAAATAACAAATCAATAAAACAACAACGATTAACAACAAAAATGTGCTATGTGCCAGGTTTGTGTGTGATATATAATAAAGTGATATATACATGTGCAGAGTCGTTTGTATTATTTGAAAGGGGGGAGTGTCAGTGAGGGAACTGAGCCTTGTTAGGCTAGCTGCAGAGGGATGGAAGCTGTTTTTGTGGCGAAAGGTTTTAGTGCTGATGGTCCGCAGACTCCTGCCAGAGGGGAGAGTCTGAAGCAGTTTGTGTCCAGGGTGGTAGGAGACCTGTACGCCTTCAGAGTCCTGAAGGCGTACAGGTCCTAAAGAGAAGGAAGATTCTAGCCAATCACCTTCTCTGCAGAGTGAATGATATGCTGCAGCCTGCCTTTGTCCCTGGCAGTGGCAGCAGCGTACCAGATGGTGATGGAGGAGGTGAGGATGGACTGAATAATGGTGGTGTAGGAGTGCACCATCATTATATTTGGCAGGCTGAACTTCTTCAGCTGCCGCAGGAAATACATCCTCGGCTGGGCCTTCTTGGTGAGGGAGGTGATGTTCAGCAGTCACCTGAGGTCCTGGGAGATGATGGTGCCCAGGAAGCAGGAGGAGTCCACAGTGGCGAGTCACAAAAGATGATGGGGAGAGTGATTGTAAATGTAAATATTCCATATTTGTATAGCGCCTTTCTTGTGTTTTTGACCACTCGAAGTGCATCTGCATTCACCATTCACTCTCATTCATACACTGGTGGAACAGCCACCAGGGGCAGTTGGGGGTTCAGTATCTTGCCCAAGGACACTTGAACATGCAGCCTGGAGGAGCCGGGGATTGAACCGCAGACCTTCACACAGTCGCCCCACATGAGCGGGGCTGTGCTCTTTCTAAAATTCATGGCCATCTCCACTGTCTTCAGAGCGTTGAGCTCCAGACTGTTCTGACTGCACCAGGTCACCAGATGGTCAATCTCCCACCTGCAGGCGGACTCATTCCCACCAGAGATGAGCCCAATGAGAGCAGTGTCATCCGCAAACTTCAGGAACTTGACGGACTGGTGACTGGAGGTGCATCTCTTGGTATACAGGTAGAATAGCATAGGGGAAAGAACACAGCCTTGAGGGGAACAGGTGCTGATAGTCCTGGAATCAGAGACATGTTTTCCCATCTTCATGTGCTGTTTCCTGTCTGTCAGGAAGTCTGTGATCCACCTGCAGGTGGAGTCAGGCACGTTCAGCTGAGAGAGCTTGTCCTGCAGCAGGGCTGGGATGATGGTAGTGAAAGCAGAGCTGAAATCCACAAACAGGATCCTGGCATAGTTTCCTGGGGAGTCCAGGTGCTGGAGGATGAAGTGATGGGCCATGTTTATTGCATCATCTACCGACCTGTAGGCGAACTGCAAGGGGTCAAGGGGTGGGTCTGTGATGAATTTAAGGTGGGACAGCACAAGGCACTCAAAGACTTCATTCACACAGAGGTCAGGGCGACGGGTCTGTAGTCATTTAGTTCTGTGGTCCTTGGTTTTTGGGGACAGAGATGATGGAGGAGGCTTTGAAGCAGGCTGCCACATGGCATGTTTCCTGTGAGGTGTTAAAAATGTCTGTGAACACCGGAGACAGCTGATCAGCACAGTGTTTCAGGGTGGATGGGGAGACAGAGTCCGGCCAAGCTACTTTCCGAGGTTTCTGCCTCCTGAACAGTCTGCTGACATCCCTCTCCAGGATGGTCAGAGAAGGGGAGGAGGTGTGGGAGGTGGTATGTAGCATCACTGTATGGCTTTGCAATGACTTTCATTATATTTAACAGGTATTCATATTGGTATTCATATTCACTGTGCACAGTAAATGGCTAGTATTTCAGTATTGATACGCTGCTGTATATTGTTGAAATAAAGACATTGCAGGTGGAAAATATAGATCAAGTGACATATACTGAACCACACCATCAATAACTTGTTTTAATGAAGTGCATCTGCACTCACATCCAATAATTCATAAATTGTCATCATCCAGCTTATTTATTGACCTACAGTAAAATAACCCATCCTGCCCCATGATGGCAGCCTGAAAAAAAAAATCATACAAACATGAGAATACCTTCATCAGATATGTCTTGAAAACTGTATTCATTATTATCATCAATGCAGGATCAAATGTCCAATAATCAAAAGATATATAATGAACAGGAGGATCATCACTGACATCACTGATTCACAGGAATGAGTAGGGATGTGAGAGGCTTTAATTACAGCACAGATCAATAATACAAGTCATGAAAATGTCAGGTTTGGAGTGAACATTACATTACAAAACAAGAAATTAGGAACAGGCTTTCTTGGCATTGAATTGCATGCTAGTTTCACTTTGAGCTTTTTTATTGTACATATTGAGAGAGTCTGTAGCGTGGAGGCTTCCCCTTCCCCTAAATAGCTACAAGTGCTGTAACACATTTTTGGGACTTATCTGGACTCACCCTCCAGAAAGATGTGGCTGGCAAGTAATGAGGCTGTGACAGAGGTTATTGACAGTAAAGTGATAAGGAGCTCTATCATTTACAACTTTGTGGACTTCTGTAAATGACTCCAACTCAAGAAATAACAGTTTAACAGCATAGCGCCATAGTTTCTCTAGTCCACATCCATGATAGAACTTTATCACTGCAGACATTTTGACTTGTCCTAGAAAAGCACAGGTGTTAATAACATTAACAATGGCTCTGTTCTATTCAAGTATCCCAATATGAACTTGCATCAACGATACCAGGACCATCCATCCATCCATTGTCAACCGCTTATCCTGCGTACAGGGTCGCGGGGGGCTGGAGCCAATCCCAGCTGACATTGGGCGAAAGGCGGGGTACACCCTGGACAGGTCGCCAGTCCACCGCAGGGCCACGCGTAGACAAACAACCACTCACACTCACATTCACACCTAAGGGCAATTTGGGAGACACAACACCAGGACCCTGAAAATGAATTCACTCACACCTTAATTTTATTAGCCTCGTTGCTAACCTACGATAAAACAAACAACTTTCATGTTTGGAACAATGCACTTGCGACACACCTGTTTCCCAAAACTCTAGTTTGACCTATAGATTTGCCTACATTTGTAACTTACATGGTACAATGCCATCGTTAAGCGGCACAGGTGTTTCCCATAGTTCCAACAAATGTTCGCAACCACTGTGGTTAAGTATAGTTTGGACTACAGCTTCTGACCTGTGGTTAAAAGCTTAGTTCATGGTGACTATGTCTTACTGTAGATGATCAAAATGCAGTCTGGAGGTGGTTGTAATGTGTGTAAGCAGGGAGGAAGTTTGATAATCTTGCAGTACAGACATATTTTGGTGAAGTTTGTTAAAAATGTAGTTGTAAAAGTACTTTTAAATTATTTGTTTAGTCATGGGTAGAATTGCATCAATTCAGTATTTAGTGCAGACCATCTACAAACAGCAAGTTCTAAGAGATTACCCATCTTCACAATGATGAGTCACCCAAAGGGAAAAGGACAAAACAGAGAATGAAAAAGACAAGACTTTTAATATTCCCTTCATGTTTATGTGAGTACATTTCTAGGCCTATGAAGAAGATGTGCTCTCTACTCATATATATATATATATATATATATATATATATATATATATATATATATATATATATATATATATATATACACAGAGAGAGAGAGAGAGAGAGAGAGAGAGAGAGCAGAAAATTCATTAAAGTAGGCTACTGTGAGAAATCAATCCGTGAGAGCGTTCATTACCATCATGACAAAGATAAATAGAGAAGTCACAGGATTTGAACCCATGTCTGTTTCAATAGATTATGGGTAGGATTTACTAACAGCCCGAATAAAGAGTACTAGATTGTGCGTGCATTCTCAAATATTGCACATGTAATTTTTGTACCTGTCATGGGTGATAAATTAAGAATTATTGCGTAGATGACAACAGGTGCAAACACAATGGAGGTGGCAGAATTTAAATGAGGGTTTTGCGTGGTTTAATGGTTTCTGCCATGGAGAGTCGGGAGGGAAAGGAGCCACTGCATAAAAAACTTGGTTCGTTTCATTTAGTGTGTGGAAATCGTATGTACCTGCCCATCCTGCCTGAGATTACACTAAGTACTTTGGACAGCACACCTGAAAAATTGCTTTGGGAAACCCCAGCAGAAACAGCTACAGTTTACTGGAATGACCCAGACATGAGGAAATGCCATCAGATCCTTCTCCAGCCAGAGGGAACAATCACCAACCGTCCGCACCGTGCCCGGGTGTCCCGCGGTCTACTGTCCCTGGCCCTGTACACCCCATTCCCTCTCCAATACCTACAATGTGTGTCTGTAGTGTGTAATGTAATGTAATGTGTGTCTGTCGCTATCAGACCGGTGCGCTGTGAACAGTTGGTAATCGTTCTGGCTGGATGAAGTTTTTTAAATGACCCATGCACTACTGCAGCTGGGGGCTCTCCGCAGCGCCATGCAACGTTCTAAACTCTTCCATCTCACAGAGAAAATAAGTCAGGTCGAAAGCATAACAATGTAACTTCATATCAGTCACAACTGTCCACAACTGTCCAATAGGATCTGAAAGCCGACTCTGGTCATTTTTGTCGGTGTCAAAACACAGCAGAGGTCTCTCAGTGACTCAACTTTTCCGATGTTGACCGTGTTATTGCATCTGTCAATCGATCTGATTCTTGTTTGGACTGACAGGCTTCAGCACATAAACTGTTTTGCTGTCTGTTGTTGTGTTGTGGTGGGAGACAGCTGTTACTGTATATAAGGCCTCTAACCAGCAGGCAAGGGGCTCAGGAGCGCTCATGCACGTTACAGCCAATGGATTTCGTGGAAAATCCTACCCAGTGTCTTCAAATAGGATAAGGCATACTGGCCGTCAGAGGTAACACAGGCAATAAAAATGTGATTCATTTAATTAAAAAATTACAATAAAATTACATATAGTCCATTAGTATCATTCAAACCTATTGTACCATGACTTTAGGTGGCGCTAATTAGCAGAGTTTCAGGAGCGGGACCACACATGAAGCACGTCACCGCCAGCATCTCCATAAATACCCCCACGTCCTAACTCCTCCCCTTCGGTCTCGTATCCTGCACAGCTCTCGCATTCAGCACCCAAACTGAGACCAAGCGACAGCTTGTCGAGCACGCTACGCTAACGCTGCTAACCCACAATAAAAATCATCATAAGCTACTCCATTCATCCACATACCTCTTCCAGAAGTGTCGGTACATCGCCATCGGACGAAGAATTATTCGGACGAACAGTCAGCAGACCCTGCACCAGAAGCCGATCTCTTCTCCTCCGTCTCCGTGCTGTGACCCCGTTTTCCACAATCGTAAAGCCGTCCAGGAAGAGGGTGAGTCCAGCATTAACTCCATCTCTCCACGGTCCGCTTCATCGCAACAGTCGGGAACTTTCACCCGAGAATCATTCGACTCACAGAACAGCTGATCACAGCGTTACCCCAACGCAGCGAGACCCCTGTCAAAACAGTCTTCACAAACGATTTCGAAATGGACTATAGCCTCTCTTTAGAAAACTGTTAAAGATGAGAGAATCCCGTTTACAGAACAGACAAACATTTCCACGATATCATGGCAGCATGGCATGCCCACAGTTCCGTCAACATCAGCTCCCTTCCGGGTGAAGCATTATGCACGCCGTGACGTCAGCGCTACTGTTAAAGGGACAGTAGACATTTCTTTCGGCTCGCATTAGTGTTTACAGCAACAGCACCAGCACATATTATCTCCATCTCAAGATAGCAGAGAAGTCGGTACCAAAGCAAAACAGGACGCCTACCAACACCAGAATTCCAAGGCCTCCACCTCTCA
>JALXJV020000009.1:36903087-36919107 GCA_024633595.2 Lepomis macrochirus | reverse complement strand
GGCCCGTATTCACAAAGAATCTTAAGGCTAAAAGTAGCTCCTAGTGACGTAATTCTAAGAAAATTCTGAGAAAAGTGGGCGTGTACTCTTAAAATTAGAGAAAAAATCCTAGTAAAGAAAAAAGTAATTCACAAAGCATCTTAAGCCTTAAAAGAGCTCCTAAGCTCGGAATTGTTAGGAGCAGCGACGAGGACTTTTAAGGGGCTTAAGAGTTTCTTTAGTAGAGGAGAAAATGGCAGAAAGACGAAGAGGGAGACGAAATGTGTTGCAGGATGACAGTGAGTTAATCAGACGCTATTGATTAGATCGTACAGGGATCGTGTTTGTGACTGATCTTATTAGATACACGCTAACATCTCCGACAAGCGCAGGAATTAAAGTAATCACTACATTACGATATTTGGCAATGCAGCGGTGATGATTTGGGTCTGTCACAACCTTCTGTAAGCGTGATCACACAAACAATTAAAGCTGATGATACACGGGGCAACTTTTTGAGCAATGTTGCTGGGCAATCTTGCTAGAGGCAAGTCCGACTATGTTTAAATGGATAGCGGCGAGCGGGCGGTGGCGGAGTGGCGGGGGAAGGGGATTAGCCTACGGTAGTAATCTTTACTCATTATTATTGACGACAGCGTTGCCCTGCACGATTGCTCTAAAAGTTGCTGTGTGTATCATCAGCCTTACAGCACTTTCAGAACCTCTATTGTGTCGCAGTTCATTTCGTTTCCACTGGACATTCCCACCTTGCAGGCTCAAAAAACTGCATGTATGAATATAGCAGCTCTTGCGCACAACGAGAATGAACCGTTAATATTTTGCGCTAAGCTCCCACGTCTGCTTCTCGCCCCGTGCTGTGACACCCGGCCCGAATTTTCCTTTTAGAATTGCCTTGTGTTTATCCACTAACTGGTCCAGTTGGGCTTTCTCGCTCTGCTTGGTTTTGATTCCGTGTTTGATCCATTAAAACCAACATTCAAACCTCCACTTAGATAGAAACGCCAGCAATCAGTGTTATTGGAAAGAGTGGAACAATTTTTATCATTCCAAGCCAATCAAATACCTGAAATTAACAGCATGGTAAATAAAAAAACAGCATTTATATACACATATATAATGTGTGTGTGTGTGTGTGAGAGAGAGAGAGAGGAGAGAACGGTCAAATAGGAAATATTACGCATGTAATTTCCAAAGTAAAGGCTTAGAATATAACCTACACTAGAATCACTCTTTTTTTTCCTTCTTGGACAACCAACCAATCACAGTCTTCAAACGATTGTGTCATACATAGCAACGGGGTCAACCCCGCCTCCTCACTAAGATAAAAGTTTTTGTCTTTTCCTTGCTCAGAGTTGCTCTCAGATCAGTTGTGAATAGCTCTTAAGCTAAGACTCCTAGGTAAAAGTTTTAAGCTAAGATAAGAGTTTTCTGAGAGGACTCTTAGATTCTTTGTGAATCACGGGCCCTGGTGTTTCTGTCTTGTCTTTGTCGGATCATTGTTTTGGTGTTTGTGCTCGTGCCTCGTGTCCTGTGAACCTCCTGTGTGTGTATTCCCTGTACTATCGTGTTTCTTGGATTTCGGATTTTGGCATTTTGGCTTTTGGATTTGGATTTCACTTTGGACTTTTGTTTCAGGACTTTGTTTTATCAGCCACCAGTAAGTGTGCTCAGCTTTTGTTGCCTTCAGCCTTTTGTTTAATAAACTTTTGAACTGTACCGGTCAGCCTTCTGTGTCCTGCATTTGGGTCCTACAACCTGCCTCTCACGCTATGATCCATAACAATAATGTTACCAGTTTTTTTATAGTAATGTGTTATATTACGGCGTTACAGCAAAAAAACATTACTGTAATTGCGTTGCTTTTGTTACTCACAACACTGGACATGATATTTTGGTGAAAGTATCTCCAGGTTACTCAGAGGAACCAGAGGTTCATGATAAATACAAATCCAGTCAGAGGAAATGCAGATACAAAACAAACAATCCAAAAGTGCACAAAAATGATACAGGCCTATAAAGTTTCAATCCTGCTGCCTTAATTGTGGATTTTTTCTTATAGACAAAAGACATAATTTGTTATTCTTTGCTCTTGTTTCTAATGCAAATCGATTTTCTTCTCTGTATTAAAAGTTCTGTAATAATTAAAAAAAATTGAGTTTAGTTTTTATCTTTTAGTTCCCACGCAGCACTTTCATTTTACACAATAAGAAGCTTCTCTTCTATGTGTTTATCTTAATAGACTACATGTTTTCAAAAAAGGAGCTTTACACATAACCTTATCAGAGCTAATGATGATATTAGGATTCCTTACTAAGATGTCTGTCGAGTCCTGTGAAGAATAAATCTTCAGAAACTTTTTACTCCATTATAAGGTTTTTCAATGAAAACACGCTAATATGTTTATGTCTGAAATAATAATAGTGTTATAACATTGTGTGTAAGCATGCTTTTTCCCGACACAGAGGAGTAAACTCACACACTGAAGGAGAGCTGAAATCCTCATGTCCTTTTACAGCACAGGAGATGATGTCTCCAGGATAAAACTGATCTTTATAAGAAGATGTCTCCACGCTTTCCATTTTCTGTCCATTCTTGAACCAGACCGAAGGAAGAACGATCAGGTAGAAGACAGCTGCTGTGACAAAGCAGCTCTGCCTCAGTATAATTCTGGTAGACTGTTGATCTGATCACCTGCACCTGGAGATCTGTGGAGAAAAAAAATTAAATATCTGAAATATTCTTTATGTGAAACTGAATCACACAGAGATTTTAAAAACAATAAAACATTGTGACCATCATCTAATCACTTAATCACACATACAGTTCTTCCCCAGGATCACTGTTCAGTACATTTACATGCAATCTGATTATTTAAATGTGCTGTTACAGCTTCTGTTCATCAGTACCTGTGACAGTCAGAGTTGAATCAGGTAAACTACTCCTCCATTCAAAGCTTACTGCTGTGTGTTTCAAGGACCTGAACACGACCTGCATACTGGGAGTCTTTACTAAGGTCCTCAGGCTGTGAGGGATTCTGCCACTGAAGACTACGTTCAGGACTGAACCAGAATTTAGATTTGATATATGCGTAATAACTGTAAGTACAAGAAATGTTCACTGATGAGCCTTTGAAGGCACAGATGCTTCTGTCAGTGTAAGTCACTCTGTTGCATGAATCACCATGGACACCTGAAAATAAAATATTTTTTATTATTATTATGAAAACTTTAGTCTTTACTGCAGTAATTCACAGCTAGTTTTGTTGCTGTGTATGGGATTGCTCATGTTTAAAGATACATGAAGTCATGGTCAGTGTTGGGCAGTAACGCGTTACTGTAATATTGTTACTTTTCCCAGTAACTAGTAATGTAACGGGTTATGTTTTCCAAAACAGTTATAATATTAAAGTTACTAATCCAAGTAACGCTACGTTACTGTGTTACTGAACATCGACGTGAATGTGCGACTGCACGCAGGTCAGCAGCACTGGACATTGTTGTTCAAGTCAGCTGTCAGCTGTTAGCCAAGAAGCTGAAGGAAAAATGAAGAAAGGGAGATAGGCTTTGTTTCTACAGCAGTAAGTGCTCCCATTATTGTATCACAGAATAAGATGCAAAGAACAATTGTCGGCGTTGTAAACTTTGTGCGACCAGCAAAACAATTCTACATCTAATCTATTGAAGCATCAGCTGAACAGCACAGCAACGTGAAAGTTAGCCTTTAGAAATAAACTCCGGCTGCCACTGCCTGTGATACATCCACTTGAGTGGAGTGGTGTTAAGCAACGCTGTGTTTTGTAAAATCACTTAATAGAGCTTGCAGCAGTAGTTCAAAGGTCAGGAGTGAAAGATATATAGTAACGTAACTAGTTACTTTTATCACCCGGTAATAAGTAAAGTATTACTTTTAAGGAGTAAAGTAACTAGTACAGTGGTACAATATCACATGGAAACCTGTATTTGTAAAGATATAAAAAATATAACTGTCAAATTCAATGAATGATAATTGGCACACTGAGATTAACAGCAGATTAACAGCTAACAGACATGGTTTTCATCACAAATGTTACCTGTGACAGACAAAGTGACTCCAGGTGAACCATAATATCTCCCAGCCTGGTTGGTTTGTTATGAACCTGAACTTGTACTCAGCTGAGTCGCTCTCTCTCAGGTCTGTGATTCTCAGAGTGCAGATGTTGTTAGAACAACCTGTACAGCAAACGACCTCGCGTACTCAGAGTCTGTTCTCAGATCCACAGGTACATTTTCATTCTTTTAGTAAACCAGAATATTTCGATAACTGTAGTACCACGGCCATTTATTCTGAATGGGTATGTGTAGGTGCAGCTTATTTCCACTGTTGATCCTTTTAAGGCACAGATCTGAGTAGAGGTGTAAGTCACTCCCAGCCATTCTGACCCTGTATCACTGTAACACAGAGCACATCAGAAACTACAATCAGACTCAACAACATCAGGAAACAGAATTGTGATAGACAGATGTGTGAAGCTGGTTGTAGAAAGGTAACTACTGACCAGCTGACCTTACAAAGCCTGTCAGAATCTAATCTCTTTAATTGCATGTCTACTTCGTTCACAAAGTAGGTGTTCGTTTCCTGTCTTGTGTTGGGGTGTTTTGTTCCATGTCTTGTGTTTCCTTTGTTCAGCCTTGTTTATGTTTATTTGCATCTTCAGCTTAGTTCAGTTTTGGTTCCGTCTCATTCTGTGTTCTTATTTTAGTTCTTCTGTCCTCAGGCTTCTGTGTCAGTTCTTTGTCTTGGTCCTCACATATGTTTACTAGTTTCTTCCAGTTTTGAGTCACATGTATTTTGTGTTTTGTTTTACTCCTCCTGGTCCACTGTCGTTCTGGTTTTTTGTCCACTTGTCGGTCTTGTCCGTGTCCTCATCTGTTTCTGTGTTTGAGAGTTGTACGTTCAGTGTTGGCATCAAGTTACATTTTGTCAGAGCTTTCTGTTCAGTCCATTTCCTGTTTTGCTTTGAAGTTGTCTGCATGGTCCAATCCCAATGTCCCCCCTCACAGACTCACAGACTTTGAGAGCGTTTCTGGAAAGTCCATGAGGGCTTAGTGCCGTCCCACAGTCAAATCGTCAGGTGTGCGAGGGCTCTCTCGTGGACATTTTGAGCCCTTTTAGACGCTTTTAGTAAGTCCGCATTTCTGCAGACTTTGGCTGAGGGAATAGCCCACAGTTCATAGTGGTATGGCGTGAAACACGGGGGTTACCAGGGAAGCCCGGAGTGAGAGAAATATCAAATCCGTGAAGAAGAAAACAATAAACAAACATGTCAGAATCTGTCCTCTAGGAGGTTTTCACATAAAGTTACAAACTGCACCAAACTGCAGCCAAACAACTGGGTGTAGCATAAACGCAATGTTAGCGTTCGATCAGCTTATAAGTTAGCTAAAAAGCCACAGTCACATAACGTAGCTTTCTTTATAGGTTCCATATTGACGGATAAAGTTGGATGTTGTCGTGTCACTGACTTTTGAGCTACCGTCATCGACAACAGAACCCTTGAATGTCTGTGTTGTTCCACATGTAACAGTCTTTTTCTACGCCGCTGTTATGGAGAACCTGATCGCTAACGTTATGTTAAGCACACATGTCTGCAGGATTATGCGCAAATGTTGGCGAACGTAAGTATTTATTTAAAAAATCAATTCATTTTCAAGTCGTGTCTAAGTCAAGTCTCAAGTCATGAACACCAAGTCAAAGTCATGTTGAGTCTTTTGTCTGTTTTAGTCAAGCAAGTCTCAAGTCTTCACGTTTGCGTCTGACTCGAGTCGAGTCATGTGGGTCGAGTCCACCACCTCTGTTACAAAGACTGTTAACAGAAGTATAAAGTAGTTTTGTTAATGTGTTAGGAAACAGTTGCCTGTTTACACACTGAGCTATTTACTTACCACTGAACGGCTGATTGTTTCTATCTCCTAAATTACTGTGTTTACTACTGTACGTATTTTGCTGCAACATGTCAGTCTTACAGGACTTCAGTCTGTGTTGTTACTATAGATTTATTCTACCTGACTAAGAATTTTGTCTCAGGTAAATACTGTATCAGTGAAGAAGTGTGCCCTCTCTGCACCTGATAATTTCCTATAAAACTGTATGAAGTGCTTTTGTAAGATTCATTAAAGTAAACCTTTTCACTAAAGAAACATCACTTTTCACTCTCATGATAGTCTTCCCCATTTTCAGGGCATAACATTAAGAGGGTGTCAGGGTTCTAAAAATAATTTGTGTATCCCCCTCGTGATCAACAACTACAGAACAACTACTTATTTGACTGCAGTAACAGAGCAAGCAGTGCTACAGTAGAGCTCAGAGAGAAATGCATGCTGCTAATGCAGAAACAGGAAGTGAGGTCACTCACACACACAAATATACTGTGTAATCTAACAACACAACAAATGGGCCTTCAGGTCTGTAAGTCTGTAGACCAATGACTGTAAAACAGGCCCCAAGGAGCCTTTCACACCTATAGTGACTAAACCTAAAAGCAGAGCTGCGCTTGTAATCTTGCAGGTCGCCCTGTGAACTCTTGACTCTTAAAACCAAACCAAAGGTTTGTATTTGCTGAAGCTTTCAGGGGGCGGAGTAATCCCAGGAAGTACAGCCATTTTGTCAACAGTGGTATAAAACCGAACACCTCCAAACCCTCGTGGCCTTTCTCAGTCTGTCACAGGACTGTAAGGAGGTAAACCAAACCCTGTCTTTCCACAGCTGCAGGAGCAGTGAGACAACTTCCTCAACGCTCAACTTTCTTTATCCTGTGTACAGACTTCACTGGCTGGACGAGCAACTCTGTTTTCTCCTTTTTTCTACCTCTATTATTTTTTCTTTGCGTTACCAACACACTTTTAGATCCCTAAAGAAACTGTTACAGAAGATAACTGTGCCGTTGAAACTACCGGCATCGTCAGAACCGAGCCGAGAGAAAACTCCGCTGGATTTCCTAAAAGGACTGACCCAGTCAGAGTGTTTTCAACAGTAATAAGGATTTTTGGTGTTTGCTTCTTTCTGAGAACAGATACAATCGCACATTCTATCCAATCCAAAGCCAGCAGCCGCTGCTGAATGAACGTTCACTGCTGGTGGATAGACTGGTTTATTGTATATAGTTTTCTCTGTGCCTTTCCCTCCTCCTCCTGCTTACTAACCCCGCATGCACACCACGTGATCTCTGAAGCTAACCAGACCTGTGACCCACAGCAGGCTGGCATCAGAGCTCTCCGTTTTTTTTTTGTAGTTCAGGGGAGAGTCAGTTTCTACCATCTCCATTTTGAAATCACATGGTTTGAACCGCCATCTTGATTCCTCTATCAGCTGGCCTCAAACCCGATTCTGAACCTGAAGCTAGATTCTGCCCCCTCTCTTAGTCTCTCACCTCCTTTGTCTCTCTCTCACACACACACACACACACACACACACACACACACACACACACACACACACACACACACACACACACACACACACACACACACCTGCTTGATGGATTGTTGTATGTTTTTGTGTGATTTATTTATTGGTTTTTATTTAATTTTTGCTGAGAATAGTTAATAGTGATTTACTTGCTAAAGTTGTTGATCATTGATTTATGCTCGAGTTAAATTAGTCCTATTATAATTTTAAGAAGTCGTTCTTCTCTGTTTGCCATCTATAGGTGGACAAACCTTCTCTTAGACTGATCATACTTGGCTCATATTTGGTTATTGGTCCCTGATTCCAGGGTGGTGCCCTGTATTTATTAATTCTAATCAATAATTTTGATATTCAGCTAATAACCAAACCTGACCAAATGTTGAAAACCCCAACAAAAGTGGAAGTTGAAATTATAGCAATGTTCAGGAATGAGGTAAACTGTGTCAAATCATTTTTTTAAAGCATTTGACTGATGGCTTTTAAAAGCAATCGACACTTCAGTTTATAAGGTTTGTATTATTAAATTATAAAGGATATGCACCTGGTGTAAAAAACAGCTCTCTGTTGGTCGTCTTGTACAGACTTCAGTTTAAAAAAAGATAAGTGAATGTCTGGTGTTGCAGAGATTTCACCACAGTTCATAAGATCACACATCAGATGTGCTAAATGTCTCACAGTATAAATGTAGATGTACAGTACCTTGTACAGAGAGAAGGAAGACAGCAAATCCACTCGCTGCTGCTGTTAAACTCATAGCTGCTCCTCACATCTGTTAAATCAGCAGGTAGATCACAGACATGAGACGTCCTGTATGTCAGTTAGTCACAATAAATATTTCTACTGAAAAAGGGAGGATGTGGTCTTTGACCAGTTTATCTTGCTGTGGTTGCTCTGGCTTCCTTCCTCTTTACATTGTTAGGACTCATGTACGGATGAATATCTGTAAAACTCCAACATGAAATGAAAAAAAAATATTAATGTTCTTACAATGTTTATTTCTTCCTGTTCTTTTGCATAATGCAGAAACAGTTGTGTTTTATGAGTGAGTCCTGGTTGTGTTTGTCTCGTGAAGGAGAAGGACAAACATTGACACGTCAGCATTACACATTTCCACTGATGGACAGTTGTTGTTAGTAACTTGCAAAGAAACAGTAATGTGCAAACATGCAGGATTACAGGATTTAAAATAATCAAAAGATTCTGCCATGGATCCAACATCTTCCTGACTCTTGTTTGTGCAACAAATGTCCACTGGTGAACCTTTGGAGGCACAGATGCCTCTGTTAGTGTGCAGAGTTAGACTTTATACACCTGACAGAAAAACAGCTACATCTTTGACTGCAGTAACACAGAGCAGGCAGAGCTACTGCAGAGCTCAATGACTAGTGCATGTCGCTAAAACAGAAATGGGAAGTGAGGTCATTCTCACTGACTCACACAAACAAATATGTAATCTGTAATCATGGTACAGCACATTAACTAAAAGACTCCACTGGATGGAGTTATGTTCAACGCAGACAAAACCATGTTGTAAAAAGATAATACTCTGAATAAGAAGGATATTTGTCTTCCTTCTGACCTTTTCTTGTATCAGATGTAGAGCAATCAGGTACAACACACCTGCTGTGACACTTAAATGATCCCCAAGTCCAGAGACAGTCTGCTGCACATGGAGCCCTGACTCAGAGAGAAACTTCCTAGATGTTGAACATGTGGAGATCTGACATTTTCAATTTTAATTTTTCACTTCTAATTTTATTTATTTCATTTATATAGCCTAAATCACAACAACAGTTATCATCAACATTTCAGATGCAACAACAACAAAAAGATGCGCTAAATGTTCTGTTTAATCAGATTGAAATACAAACTCCATGTCAAAGGCTTAAAATGCAAATGAAAAATACAGTTTATATCCATTTACATTTTAAAAAGAGCGTTACCAAGCAGTCTCTCATCAGGCCAAACAAGGAGTGCGAGAAAGAAAAGGTCTTATCTTGTGTCTTACTCACTATTTTACATGCAAGAAGAAGCAAACAGTTAATACATGCTGCAATATAGACAGCCAATAATGAGTGCAGATGACCATGTGATATAAATACAAATTCAGAAAATTAGCAAATGAATATTGACAGTAGATGTGATAGACTTACGTTATGACCAAATGTGATCATCTAATAATCAGAATCCTGATTAAAGTCCTGAAAATAATGGTACACCAAACTAAAGCAATGCAGTTTAACACAACAGAACTGTAATAAATTCCACCTTCATGAAGATTTAAATGTCTGGTTTTGTTTAAACCATCAGAGAGGTGTCTAATATTTAATCTACGTGTCCTTCATTACTAGATTGATGTATAAATTATTATTGCTGCCTTGATTCTGCATTCTTGGCCAAGTCTGTCCTGAGGAATGTGGAAAAATTAAATGGCCCCTTCTGAGAAAAGGGACATAGAAAGTCCATGCAGAAATACAGACCACAGATCCATGCTGTCATCACATTCAGCGTCTTCTACTAACTTCGCTGTACAGGACAGATACATCCTCCTCAGCTGCTTGAGGTCTTGCTCTGTGAAGGAATCACTAATTAAAAGAAGAACACTTAACAAGAAACCTAAAAACATGTTTAAAAGACATTTGCATAATATATAACATAAAAAATGTGGGATTAAACACCTTCAAACTTAATGTGTATTTTATTTAAATTAAACAGCAACAGAGATTCTTCTGTGTGAAGAGCTGCTCACCCTGAGGCACTGCTGAAGTTGGGGGTCGCGTAAACATCCTCCTCCTCGTTTCTGAGGGGCTGAGCTGGGCTCATGGTGGAGTAGAGAGCCTCTTCCTGATTCCTAACAGATCGTGGGGTTGCATAGTGAAGTTCATCTGTTTGCTGCCCACAGAGATAGTCATTATTACATTTTCCATGTACTGCTTACAAGACAAACAGAACTCAAATGCAACTTTGGGTAGTAAATAAGACTTCCTGCACTGGAGCATGATGTGACCATTCAGTAAAATATCTGCAGGGTAAAAGGTGGAGTGTGTTCAGACTAATTTGTTAAACCAAAGAACTGTGATCTTGAGACTTGATATCAGTCTGTAGCCGTGTTTCCATCAATGTTAGTTATGCGCATTTTGAAGTATTGCGTTAGAAAAGGTTGATGAAAACGGCAAAATCTAAAAAAAAAAACTTTAATCTCGCAAAAAAATTTTTACGCTCGTGAGGAGGTTTTTGCCTTTGTCGAAAAACTCTTAATGCACTAATTGGAAGACGGAAAACCTTTTGCTGAATAAGTTCTGATGTATCGAACGTCTGATCAGCTGTTTTCAGCTGTTGGCGTCTTACCCAATATTCCCAAAGCGTGTAGAGACATGGCGGTAGCAACTTGCCTGTTTGAAACACAATTCGGAGGACCACTCTCCTTTTTCCAAGATCAATGGCCGTTAGTTCCATGTGACTGGTGTATTTGCTCCAAAACAGCTGATGGAAACGCACCTTTTCGCGATTTCTTTTTTTTTCCGTTTCACACAGCCTGGCGCAGCCGTTAAAATAAATGGGTTTTATTTTTCTTACGTGAGGCTGAATATTATGAGCAGTTTGGTACTGAAATATTAAATTTTAATATGAACGTAGGCTGTTTATTTAGGTTAGTATAGCTTTCTAAGGCCGACTATAGAGACTGTCATGTTCTGTCCCACCTTTTGCGATGTGGGTGCAAAGGTGGGACGGTGATTCACTCGAGGGGAACTTCGAACTGCGTCGGTGACGACACTATGGGAACGCCTTTAGGCGTGGCAGGGCTGAATGCTGAATGAAAACTACTCCAATCCTATTGGCTTTAATGAGAACGGTAGCATGTGACGGTGAACCGTAGGCGTATATAAGCACGCCGGCACATAGGTACGTTAGCTTTTTTCTATTCAGGAGGCACTTGGCTTATGTTGTTAGTGGAAAGCTCCAGCAAGAGAAGAATGGCTAGTGGAAAGGATTACCCACCTGGAAGTCGCAGTACGTCCTCTGAGATGAGCCAGTTCCGCAGATGTGTTCCTCCCTGCCCACGGTTTCTCACGGTAGGAGATTCCCACGAACTGTGTGTTGCTTGTTTGGGTCTGCCGCACGCCACAGCAGCTCTCGAGGGGGCTGGCTGTGGCCATTGCGAGGCCTTACCGATGCGGGTACTGAGGTCCCGCATAGCACTCTTCACAGAGGACGGCAGGATACGCTCTCCCCGTGGCTCAGGCCCTGCGGTTGCTGAGGCAAACCGACAGCTTCGGTCATGGGGATCGCAGCAGGACCTGCTGGAGGATCTTGAGACGGCTGAGGCCCTTTCTCTGCCTTCATCTGCAGACTCCGACTCTCCTCGTTCCCGCTCGAGAGCCCGGTTTTCGGCTTCTTCCGCCCGGGAACGCTCGCCGGCGAGGCATGTGCGCTCTGACTCTGAGGAGCTAGATGCGCTAGTCGCCTCGAGGAGGAGGAGGACTTCGGATGTCGGGCCGACGTCATCAGAGGAGCGCCAGCCGATTGTGATGAGCTGCTGGAAGTGATGACGCTGGCTGTGGCTAAACTCAGCCTGGATTGGCCACCAGCCATGCAGAAGCCCGACACCAGCAGCAGGCTGGATGATCGCTTCCTCACGAGCCATGCAGCGCCACCACGCCGCCCCTACCATTCTTTCCTGACTTACACAATGAGTTGTGTAAGTCTTGGGATAAGCCCTTTTCGGCCAGGCTGTCTACTCCCCAGCTGCTGGAGTACAGCAATGTGGCGGGGATTAAGGGCCAAGGATACGGGAGTGTGCCGCGAGTGGAGGAAGATCTGGCGAGTTATCTCTCCCCTCGGCTGGCCTCATCCCTCCACCAACCAGCTGCCGACTAGACCGTGCCGTGTCACATCAGCACTAGTCGGCAAAGCATTCATGGCAGCAGGACAAGCCGGTGCGAGTCTGCACACCATGGGGATTTTGCAGGCGTACCAGGCGGACCTGCTCCAAGACATGGCTCAGAGGGGGGCTCCCTACGCGGGAGGAGATGATGGAGCTACATGAGAGCCACAGACCTGTCACTCAGGGTCACAAAACAGACGGCTCGTTGCGGTGGGCAGGTCCATGTCCGCCCTGGTGGCCACAGAGAGGCACCTATGGCTGAACCTGTCGGATATCAGGGAGAAGGACCGCAGGTTTCTCCTTGATGCTCCGGTCTCCACCACTGGGCTGTTTGGAGACGCGGTCAACTCCGTAGTGGACAGGTTTCGGCACGTGAAGACACAGGATGAGGCCTTCAGACGGTACTTCCCCCGCCGGGCTGGGCCCCGTTCTGGTAGACCACCTAGTGCGTCCCAACCGTCCACCAGCACACACCGCCAGGACCAAAAACAGAGTGTGGCTTCTCGTGCTCCCCCTGGAACAGCTTGGGACAGGAGACGTCGGCGCCTGGTGCTGGGACAGGAAGTACGCGACGCTGCTGGAGAAAGGGCGGTGGAGATCGTTCCCCCGCTGGGAAGCGAGTCAGGTTTCTACAGCTGGTACTTCATCGTTCCCAAAAAGGACGGAGGCCTGCGCCCGATCCTGGATCTGCGGGTTCTGAACCGGTCTCTGAGGAGATACAGGTTCAAGATGCTTACCATCCCCGCCATCGTGAGTCACATCCGGTCCGAGGACTGGTTTGTCACCATAGATCTCAAGGATGCGTACTTCCATATCCCCATCCGTCCATCCCACAGGAAGTTTCTACGGTTTGCCTTCGGAGGCGTGGCATACCAATACAGGGTCCTTCCCTTCGCCTAGCACTCTCCCTCGCACCTTCACCAAGTGCATGGATGCAGCTCTGACCCCTCTCAGGCTCCAGGGCATCCGAAGTTCTCAATTACATCGACGACTGGCTAATTCTGGCACAATCCCGAGAGCTGGCTGTTCGACATCGAGATGTCGTTCTCGCTCATCTTCAATGTTTGGGGCTGAGGCTCAACGTGAAGAAAAGTGTGTTGGTGCCCACCCAGAGAACTACATTCGTAGGGGTGATGTGGGACTCAGGAACGATGCAGGCACAGCTGTCTCCAGCACGTATCCAGTCCATCTTGACCACAGTAAAGAGAGTGAAGTTGGGCCACGCCATCACGGAAAAACACTTCCGGAGGATATTGGGCCTCATGGCAGCAGCTTCCAGCGTAATACCTTCTGGTCTACTGCACATGAGGGCCCTGCAGTGGTGGCTGAAGACCAAGGGATTCTCCCCGAGGGGAAATCCGTTCCGCCTGATACGGGTCACGCACAAATGTCTTCGGCCCTATCAGAGTGGAAAAAGGCTTGGTTCTTGTCCCAGGGACCCAAGTTAGGGGCATCTTGTCGCCGTGTAATCGTTTCGACAGACGCTTCCCTCACTGGGTGGGGCGCGGTCATGGGAGACCGCTCGGCACAGGGGCTCTGGCAGGAGCATCATTCGTCATGGCACATCAATTGCCTCGAGATGCTGGCAGTATTCCGGGCTCTGAGGAGCTTCCTGCCCGAACTCCGGGGTCACCACGTTCTTGTCAGGTCCGACAATACGGCAGTGGTGGCCTATCTGAATCACCAGGGGGTCTGCGCCGCGCCCTCTTTGCAGACTGGCGCACCAGATCCTCCTGTGGTCCCGACGGAAGCTACTGTCCATCAGAGTACTGTCCATCAGAGCGATGTTCATTCCGGGACTTCAGAATCAGTGAGCAGACTCACTGTCGAGGCAGGGCCGAGGCCCGGGAATGGAGACTCCACCCCGAGGTGGTGGAGTCATTGTGCGTAAGGTTCGGGCCCATAGACGTGGACTTGTTTGCGTCTCAAGAGACTACGCACTGTCCTCTATGGTTTTCCCTGACACCTCCGGCCCCACTAGGGCTGGACGCCATGGTGCACTCGTGGCCGAGGCTACGTCTGTACGCTTTTCCCCCGGTCGCTTTGCTCCCGGGGATCCTGGAGAGGGTCCGTCAAGACGGTATTCGGCTACTACTAGTAGCGCCGTTTTGGCCGACCCGGGTGTGGTTCTCAGACCTGCTGGATCTCCTGGAAGGTCCGCCATGGCAGGTCCCTCTGAGGAGAGACCTGCTGTCCCGGGAAGGGGGCCGGGTTCTTCACCCTTGCCCCGCCCTGTGGCGGCTGTGGGTTTGGCCCTTGAGGGGGCGCAGTACCTAGAGGCGGGCCTAACGACAGGAGCAGTCGAGACACTCCTTAGCTCCAGGGCCCCGTCCACACGGAGGATGTACGGCATCAAATGGAATGTTTTCTCTACATGGTGCAGAGAACGCACGCTGGACCCAGTTACCTGCCCGGTGGTTCAGGTGCTGGAGTTTTTGCAAGACCGCTTTTCTGCAGGCCTTTCCCCATCCACCCTCAAGGTGTATGTGGCAGCTATATCAGCTTTCCACACCCTTTGTAGGGATGGGTCCTTGGGGAGGCTTCCACTAGTCGTACGATTCCTCCGTGGGACCCGGAGGATGAGACCTGTGACTCGCCCCAGAGTTCCCACCTGGGACCTGGCAGTGGTGCTCGAAGCTTTGGCTGAGGCCCCCTTCGAGCCCCTTGAGTCGGCTGAGGCCAAGTACTTGACCCTGAAGATGGCTTTTCTTCCTCGCTATCACTTCTCTGAGGAGGGTGGGGACCTCCAGGCTTTGTCAACTGCTCCACAATGCCTGGAGTTTGCCCCAGGGAATAGGAGGGCCATCCTGCACACCTTTCCAGGATACATTCCTAAGGTGCAGTCCAACGTGATGGGTCCCGTGGTACTGCAGGCATTCCATCCTCCACCTCATGTGACGGCAGAAGGTGAGAGACTGCATTTGCTCTGCCCCGTCAGAGCACTGAGTACGTATACTCAGAGGTCCTCTCAATGGAGGAAGGCAGACCAATTGCTGGTATGTTTCGGGTCCCCCAAGGCTGGGCTCCCCGCTTCCAAACATACGATCAGTAATTGGATCGCTCAGACTATCTCCCTGGCTTATAAGGTGCGCAACTTGCCTTCACCTATGGCTGTAAGGGCTCACTCCACGAGAGGCATGGCAGCCTCCACGGCTCTCCTCTCTGGAGCATCTCTGCAGGAGGTCTGTGATGCAGCTGGCTGGGCCACCCTCACACCTTCATGCGTTTCTATAGTCTGGACCTTCCTCCGCACCCGCACCCATGCGCTCTCGCTCTAGGTCGTGCCCACTGGTTGCCTGCACGCTAGGGCAGGCGGGGTTCGCACGGCATAGTGGGTATCTCGCTCCCATAGTGTCGCCACCGACGCAGTTCGAAGTTCCCTCGAGGGGAACGCCTCGGTTACGTAGGTAACCCTTGTTCCCGAGAAAGGGAACGAGACACTGCGTCGGGTTCACCGCACCTCTCCCGCCTGGAGTGCCTTGCTTCATAGTAAGAGCTAACGTACCTATGTGCCGGCGTGCTTATATACGCCACGGTTACGCCGTCACATGCTACCGTTCTCATTAAAGCCAATAGGATTGGAGTAGTTTTCATTCGCATTCAGCCCTGCCACGCTAAGCATGCTCCCATAGTGTCGCCACCGACGCAGTGTCTCGCTCCTTCTCGGGAACAAGGGTTACCCACGTAACCCG
>JALXJV020000009.1:36817455-36902587 GCA_024633595.2 Lepomis macrochirus | reverse complement strand
GTGTGTGTGGTGTCAGTCGGTGGTCTTATGACACAACAGCCACCTGATGAGTTCTGAATGGAGTTTCTGCACTAAAATGTAACTGTATGATCAGGGTGGCACCCTGAATTGATCTGTTGTGGTTTGGGGCCCCTAGGGGCCTCCTGAAAAAAGTTGCCTGGGGAAGGAGCTAGAAGGTTGAAATTTCAGATTCTTAATTCAGCTGTCTGTCTGAGTGTTCTGATGCGAGTTTGAAGCCGTTTGGAGTTCAGCTTCAGTCATTCACACTTTAATGCCTCTAACACTACAGAAACACTGCTTGGTTTGAGCCTTGCAAGCAGCTGATCAGAAAGCCTTCACCGACCTGTTGACCCAGGAGACCAGACTTTATCCACAATGGGGTCTCACTTTGCACCACATCACAGCCAGAAAGACAGTTCCAGACGTTTTCTCTGCTTTTTAAAGCCTAAGTGAGTAGTGTGTAGTGTCAGTCGGTGGTCTTATGACACAACAGCCACCTGATGAGTTCTGAATGGAGTTTCTGCACTAAAATGTAACTGTATGATCAGGGTGGCACCCTGAATTGATCTGTTGTGGTTTGGGGCCCCTAGGGGCCTCCTGAAAAAAAAGTTGCCTGGGGAAGGAGCTAGAAGGTTGAAATTTCAGATTCTTAATTCAGCTGTCTGTCTGAGTGTTCTGTGCGAGTTTGAAGCCGTTTGGAGTTCGCTTCAGTCATTCACACTTTAATGCCTCTAACACACAGAAACTGCTTGTTTGAGCCTTGAAACGCTGATCAGAAAGCCTTCACCGACCTGTTGACCCAGGAGACCAGCTTTATCCACAATGGGGTCTCACTTTGCACCACATCACAGCCAGAAAGACAGTTCAGACGTTTTCTCTGCTTTTAAAGCCTAAGTGAGTGTGTGTAGTGTCAGTCGGTGGTCTTATGACACAACAGCCACCTGATGAGTTCTGAATGGAGTTTCTGCACTAAAATGTAACTGTATGATCAGGGCGGCACCCTGAATTGATCTGTTGTGGTTTGGGGCCCCTAGGGGCCTCCTGAAAAAAAGTTGCCTGGGGAAGGAGCTAGAAGGTTGAAATTTCAGATTCTTAATTCAGCTGTCTGTCTGAGGTGTTCTGTGCGAGTTTGAAGCCGTTTGGAGTTACAGCTTCAGTCATTCACACTTTAATGCCTCTAACTACACAGAAACTGCTTGTTTGAGCCTTGAAACGCTGATCAGAAAGCCTTCACCCGACCTGTTGACCCAGGAGACCAGCTTTATCCACAATGGGGTCTCACTTTGCACCACATCACAGCCAGAAAGACAGTTCCAGACGTTTTCTCTGCTTTTTTAAAGCCTAAGTGAGTGTGTGTAGTGTCAGTCGGTGGTCTTATGACACAACAGCCACCTGATGAGTTCTGAATGGGTTTCTGCACTAAAATGTAACTGTATGATCAGGGCGGCACCCTGAATTGATCTGTTGTGGTTTGGGGCCCCTAGGGGCCTCCTGAAAAAAAGTTGCCTGGGGAAGGAGCTAGAAGGTTGAAATTTCAGATTCTTAATTCAGCTGTCTGTCTGAGTGTTCTGTGCTGAGTTTGAAGCCGTTTGGAGTTCAGACTTCAGTCAATTTCACACTTTAATGCCTCTAACACACAGGAAACTGCTGTGTTTTGAGCCTTGCAAGCGCTGATCAGAAAGCCTTCACCGAACCTGTTGACCCAGGAGACCAGCTTTATCCACAATGGGGTCTCACTTTGCACCACATCACAGCCAGAAAGACAGTTCAGACGTTTTCTCTGCTTTTTAAAGCCTAAGTGAGTGTGTGTAGTGTCAGTCGGTGGTCTTATGACACAACAACCACCTGATGAGTTCTGAATGGAGTTTCTGCACTAAAATGTAACTGTATGATCAGGGCGGCACCCTGAATTGATCTGTTGTGGTTTGGGGCCCCTAGGGGCCTCCTGAAAAAAAGTTGCCTGGGGAAGGAGCTAGAAGGTTGAAATTTCAGATTCTTAATTCAGCTGTCTGTCTGAGTGTTCTGTGCGAGTTTGAAGCCGTTTGGAGTTCAGCTTCAGTCATTCACACTTTAATGCCTCTAACACACAGAAACTGCTTGTTTGAGCCTTGAAACGCTGATCAGAAAGCCTTCACCGACCTGTTGACCCAGGAGACCAGCTTTATCCACAATGGGGTCTCACTTTGCACCACATCACAGCCAGAAAGACAGTTCCAGACGTTTTCTCTGCTTTTTTAAAGCCTAAGTGAGTGTGTGTAGTGTCAGTCGGTGGTCTTATGACACAACAGCCACCTGATGAGTTCTGAATGGAGTTTCTGCACTAAAATGTAACTGTATGATCAGGGCGGCACCCTGAATTGATCTGTTGTGGTTTGGGGCCCCTAGGGGCCTCCTGAAAAAAAGTTGCCTGGGGAAGGAGCTAGAAGGTTGAAATTTCAGATTCTTAATTCAGCTGTCTGTCTGAGTGTTCTGTGCGAGTTTGAAGCCGTTTGGAGTTCGACTTCAGTCAATTTCACACTTTAATGCCTCTAACACACAGAAACTCTGCTGTGTTTGAAGCCTTGCAAGACAGTCGCTGATCAGAAAGCCTTCACGCGACTGCATGTTGACCCAGGGAGACCAGCTTTATCCACAATGGGGTCTCACTTTGCACCACATCACAGCCAGAAAGACAGTTCAGACGTTTTCTCTGCTTTTAAAGCCTAAGTGAGTGTGTTGTAGTGTCAGTCGGTGGTCTTATGACACAACAGCCACCTGATGAGTTCTGAATGGAGTTTCTGCACTAAAATGTAACTGTATGATCAGGGCGGCACCCTGAATTGATCTGTTGTGGTTTGGGGCCCCTAGGGGCCTCCTGAAAAAAAGTTGCCTGGGGAAGGAGCTAGAAGGTTGAAATTTCAGATTCTTAATTCAGCTGTCTGTCTGAGTGTTCTGTGCGAGTTTGAAGCCGTTTGGAGTTCGCTTCAGTCATTCACACTTTAATGCCTCTAACACACAGAAACTGCTTGTTTGAGCCTTGAAACGCTGATCAGAAAGCCTTCACCGACCTGTTGACCCAGGAGACCAGCTTTATCCACAATGGGGTCTCACTTTGCACCACATCACAGCCAGAAAGACAGTTCAGACGTTTTCTCTGCTTTTAAAGCCTAAGTGAGTGTGTGTAGTGTCAGTCGGTGGTCTTATGACACAACAGCCACCTGATGAGTTCTGAATGGAGTTTCTGCACTAAAATGTAACTGTATGATCAGGGCGGCACCCTGAATTGATCTGTTGTGGTTTGGGGCCCTAGGGGCCTCCTGAAAAAAAGTTGCCTGGGGAAGGAGCTAGAAGGTTGAAATTTCAGATTCTTAATTCAGCTGTCTGTCTGAGTGTTCTGTGCGAGTTTGAAGCCGTTTGGAGTTCAACTTCAGTCATTCACACTTTAATGCCTCTAACACACAGAAACTGCTGTGTTTGAGCCTTGAAACGCTGATCAGAAAGCCTTCACCGACCTGTTGACCCAGGAGACCAGCTTTATCCACAATGGGGTCTCACTTTGCACCACATCACAGCCAGAAAGACAGTTCAGACGTTTTCTCTGCTTTTTTAAAGCCTAAGTGAGTGTGTGTAGTGTCAGTCGGTGGTCTTATGACACAACAGCCACCTGATGAGTTCTGAATGGAGTTTCTGCACTAAAATGTAACTGTATGATCAGGGCGGCACCCTGAATTGATCTGTTGTGGTTTGGGGCCCCTAGGGGCCTCCTGAAAAAAAGTTGCCTGGGGAAGGAGCTAGAAGGTTGAAATTTCAGATTCTTAATTCAGCTGTCTGTCTGAGTGTTCTGTGCGAGTTTGAAGCCGTTTGGAGTTCGCTTCAGTCATTCACACTTTAATGCCTCTAACACACAGAAACTGCTTGTTTGAGCCTTGAAACGCTGATCAGAAAGCCTTCACCGACCTGTTGACCCAGGAGACCAGCTTTATCCACAATGGGGTCTCACTTTGCACCACATCACAGCCAGAAAGACAGTTCCAGACGTTTTCTCTGCTTTTTAAAGCCTAAGTGAGTGTGTGTAGTGTCAGTCGGTGGTCTTATGACACAACAGCCACCTGATGAGTTCTGAATGGAGTTTCTGCACTAAAATGTAACTGTATGATCAGGGCGGCACCGTGAATTGATCTGTTGTGGTTTGGGGCCCCTAGGGGCCTCCTGAAAAAAGTTGCCTGGGGAAGGAGCTAGAAGGTTGAAATTTCAGATTCTTAATTCAGCTGTCTGTCTGAGTGTTCTGTTGCGAGTTTGAAGCCGTTTGGAGTTCAGCTTCAGTCATTCACACTTTAATGCCTCTAACACACAGAAACTGCTGGTTTGAGCCTTGAAACGCTGATCAGAAAGCCTTCACCGACCTGTTGACCAGGAGACCAGCTTTATCCACAATGGGGTCTCACTTTGCACCACATCACAGCCAGAAAGACAGTTCCAGACGTTTTCTCTGCTTTTTAAAGCCTAAAGTGAGTGTGTGTAGTGTCAGTCGGTGGTCTTATGACACAACAGCCACCTGATGAGTTCTGAATGGAGTTTCTGCACTAAAATGTAACTGTATGATCAGGGCGGCACCCTGAATTGATCTGTTGTGGTTTGGGGCCCCTAGGGGCCTCCTGAAAAAAAGTTGCCTGGGAAGGAGCTAGAAGGTTGAAATTTCAGATTCTTAATTCAGCTGTCTGTCTGAGTGTTCTGTGCGAGTTTGAAGCCGTTTGGAGTTCGCTTCAGTCATTCACACTTTAATGCCTCTAACACACAGAAACTGCTGTGTTTGAGCCTGAAACGCTGATCAGAAAGCCTTCACCGACCTGTTGACCAGGAGACCAGCTTTATCCACAATGGGGTCTCACTTTGCACCACATCACAGCCAGAAAAGACAGTTCAGACGTTTTCTCTGCTTTTTAAAGCCTAAGTGAGTGTGTGTAGTGTCAGTCGGTGGTCTTATGACACAACAGCCACCTGATGAGTTCTGAATGGAGTTTCTGCACTAAAATGTAACTGTATGATCAGGGCGGCACCCTGAATTGATCTGTTGTGGTTTGGGGCCCCTAGGGGCCTCCTGAAAAAAAGTTGCCTGGGGAAGGAGCTAGAAGGTTGAAATTTCAGATTCTTAATTCAGCTGTCTGTCTGAGTGTTCTGTGCGAGTTTGAAGCCGTTTGGAGTTCGCTTCAGTCATTCACACTTTAATGCCTCTAACACACAGAAACTGCTTGTTTGAGCCTTGAAACGCTGATCAGAAAGCCTTCACCGACCTGTTGACCCAGGAGACCAGCTTTATCCACAATGGGGTCTCACTTTGCACCACATCACAGCCAGAAAGACAGTTCCAGACGTTTTCTCTGCTTTTTTAAAGCCTAAGTGAGTGTGTGTAGTGTCAGTCGGTGGTCTTATGACACAACAGCCACCTGATGAGTTCTGAATGGAGTTTCTGCACTAAAATGTAACTGTATGATCAGGGCGGCACCCTGAATTGATCTGTTGTGGTTTGGGGCCCCTAGGGGCCTCCTGAAAAAAAGTTGCCTGGGGAAGGAGCTAGAAGGTTGAAATTTCAGATTCTTAATTCAGCTGTCTGTCTGAGTGTTCTGTTGCGAGTTTGAAGCCGTTTGGAGTTCGCTTCAGTCATTCACACTTTAATGCCTCTAACACACAGAAACTGCTTGTTTGAGCCTTGAAACGCTGATCAGAAAGCCTTCACCGACCTGTTGACCCAGGAGACCAGCTTTATCCACAATGGGGTCTCACTTTGCACCACATCACAGCCAGAAAGACAGTTCCAGACGTTTTCTCTGCTTTTTAAAGCCTAAGTGAGTGTGTGTAGTGTCAGTCGGTGGTCTTATGACACAACAGCCACCTGATGAGTTCTGAATGGAGTTTCTGCACTAAAATGTAACTGTATGATCAGGGCGGCACCCTGAATTGATCTGTTGTGGTTTGGGGCCCCTAGGGGCCTCCTGAAAAAAAGTTGCCTGGGGAAGGAGCTAGAAGGTTGAAATTTCAGATTCTTAATTCAGCTGTCTGTCTGAGTGTTCTGTGCGAGTTTGAAGCCGTTTGGAGTTCGCTTCAGTCATTCACACTTTAATGCCTCTAACACACAGAAACTGCTGTGTTTGAGCCTTGAAGCGCTGATCAGAAAGCCTTCACGCGACCTGTTGACCCAGGAGACCAGCTTTATCCACAATGGGGTCTCACTTTGCACCACATCACAGCCAGAAAGACAGTTCCAGACGTTTTCTCTGCTTTTAAAGCCTAAGTGAGTAGTGTTGTAGTGTCAGTCGGTGGTCTTATGACACAACAACCACCTGATGAGTTCTGAATGGAGTTTCTGCACTAAAATGTAACTGTATGATCAGGGCGGCACCCTGAATTGATCTGTTGTGGTTTGGGGCCCCTAGGGGCCTCCTGAAAAAAAGTTGCCTGGGGAAGGAGCTAGAAGGTTGAAATTTCAGATTCTTAATTCAGCTGTCTGTCTGAGTGTTCTGTGCGAGTTTGAAGCCGTTTGGAGTTCGCTTCAGTCATTCACACTTTAATGCCTCTAACACACAGAAACTGCTGGTTTGAGCCTTGAAACGCTGATCAGAAAGCCTTCACCGACCTGTTGACCCAGGAGACCAGCTTTATCCACAATGGGGTCTCACTTTGCACCACATCACAGCCAGAAAGACAGTTCCAGACGTTTTCTCTGCTTTTAAAGCCTAAGTGAGTGTGTGTGAGTGTCAGTCGGTGGTCTTATGACACAACAGCCACCTGATGAGTTCTGAATGGAGTTTCTGCACTAAAATGTAACTGTATGATCAGGGCGGCACCCTGAATTGATCTGTTGTGGTTTGGGGCCCCTAGGGGCCTCCTGAAAAAAAGTTGCCTGGGGAAGGAGCTAGAAGGTTGAAATTTCAGATTCTTAATTCAGCTGTCTGTCTGGAGTGTTCTGTGCGAGTTTGAAGCCGTTTGGAGTTCGCTTCAGTCATTCACACTTTAATGCCTCTAACACACAGAAACTGCTGTGTTTGAGCCTTGAAAGCGCTGATCAGACAGCCTTCACCGACCTGTTGACCCAGGAGACCAGCTTTATCCACAATGGGGTCTCACTTTGCACCACATCACAGCCAGAAAGACAGTTCAGACGTTTTCTCTGCTTTTAAAGCCTAAGTGAGTGTGTGTAGTGTCAGTCGGTGGTCTTATGACACAACAGCCACCTGATGAGTTCTGAATGGAGTTTCTGCACTAAAATGTAACTGTATGATCAGGGCGGCACCCTGAATTGATCTGTTGTGGTTTGGGGCCCCTAGGGGCCTCCTGAAAAAAAGTTGCCTGGGGAAGGAGCTAGAAGGTTGAAATTTCAGATTCTTAATTCAGCTGTCTGTCTGAGTGTTCTGTGCGAGTTTGAAGCCGTTTGGAGTTCGCTTCAGTCATTCACACTTTAATGCCTCTAACACACAGAAACTGCTTGTTTGAGCCTTGAAACGCTGATCAGAAAGCCTTCACCGACCTGTTGACCCAGGAGACCAGCTTTATCCACAATGGGGTCTCACTTTGCACCACATCACAGCCAGAAAGACAGTTCCAGACGTTTTCTCTGCTTTTTTAAAGCCTAAGTGAGTGTGTGTAGTGTCAGTCGGTGGTCTTATGACACAACAACCACCTGATGAGTTCTGAATGGAGTTTCTGCACTAAAATGTAACTGTATGATCAGGGCGGCACCCTGAATTGATCTGTTGTGGTTTGGGGCCCCTAGGGGCCTCCTGAAAAAAAGTTGCCTGGGGAAGGAGCTAGAAGGTTGAAATTTCAGATTCTTAATTCAGCTGTCTGTCTGAGTGTTCTGTGCGAGTTTGAAGCCGTTTGGAGTTCGCTTCAGTCATTCACACTTTAATGCCTCTAACACACAGAAACTGCTTGTTTGAGCCTTGAAACGCTGATCAGAAAGCCTTCACCGACCTGTTGACCCAGGAGACCAGCTTTATCCACAATGGGGTCTCACTTTGCACCACATCACAGCCAGAAAGACAGTTCCAGACGTTTTCTCTGCTTTTTTAAAGCCTAAGTGAGTGTGTGTAGTGTCAGTCGGTGGTCTTATGACACAACAGCCACCTGATGAGTTCTGAATGGAGTTTCTGCACTAAAATGTAACTGTATGATCAGGGCGGCACCCTGAATTGATCTGTTGTGGTTTGGGGCCCCTAGGGGCCTCCTGAAAAAAAGTTACCTGGGGAAGGAGCTAGAAGGTTGAAATTTCAGATTCTTAATTCAGCTGTCTGTCTGAGTGTTCTGTGCGAGTTTGAAGCCGTTTGGAGTTCGCTTCAGTCATTCACACTTTAATGCCTCTAACACACAGAAACTGCTGGTTTGAGCCTTGAAACGCTGATCAGAAAGCCTTCACCGACCTGTTGACCCAGGAGACCAGCTTTATCCACAATGGGGTCTCACTTTGCACCACATCACAGCCAGAAAGACAGTTCCAGACGTTTTCTCTGCTTTTTTAAAGCCTAAGTGAGTGTGTGTGAGTGTCAGTCGGTGGTCTTATGACACAACAGCCACCTGATGAGTTCTGAATGGAGTTTCTGCACTAAAATGTAACTGTATGATCAGGGCGGCACCCTGAATTGATCTGTTGTGGTTTGGGGCCCCTAGGGGCCTCCTGAAAAAAAGTTGCCTGGGGAAGGAGCTAGAAGGTTGAAATTTCAGATTCTTAATTCAGCTGTCTGTCTGAGTGTTCTGTGCGAGTTTGAAGCCGTTTGGAGTTCGCTTCAGTCATTCACACTTTAATGCCTCTAACACACAGAAACTGCTTGTTTGAGCCTTGAAACGCTGATCAGAAAGCCTTCACCGACCTGTTGACCCAGGAGACCAGCTTTATCCACAATGGGGTCTCACTTTGCACCACATCACAGCCAGAAAGACAGTTCCAGACGTTTTCTCTGCTTTTTAAAGCCTAAGTGAGTGTTGTTGTAGTGTCAGTCGGTGGTCTTATGACACAACAACCACCTGATGAGTTCTGAATGGAGTTTCTGCACTAAAATGTAACTGTATGATCAGGGCGGCACCCTGAATTGATCTGTTGTGGTTTGGGGCCCCTAGGGGCCTCCTGAAAAAAAGTTACCTGGGGAAGGAGCTAGAAGGTTGAAATTTCAGATTCTTAATTCAGCTGTCTGTCTGAGTGTTCTGTGCGAGTTTGAAGCCGTTTGGAGTTCGCTTCAGTCATTCACACTTTAATGCCTCTAACACACAGAAACTGCTGTGTTTGAGCCTTGAAACGCTGATCAGAAAGCCTTCACCGAACCTGTTGACCCAGGAGACCAGCTTTATCCACAATGGGGTCTCACTTTGCACCACATCACAGCCAGAAAGACAGTTCCAGACGTTTTCTCTGCTTTTAAAGCCTAAGTGAGTGTGTGTAGTGTCAGTCGGTGGTCTTATGACACAACAGCCACCTGATGAGTTCTGAATGGAGTTTCTGCACTAAAATGTAACTGTATGATCAGGGCGGCACCCTGAATTGATCTGTTGTGGTTTGGGGCCCCTAGGGGCCTCCTGAAAAAAAGTTGCCTGGGAAGGAGCTAGAAGGTTGAAATTTCAGATTCTTAATTCAGCTGTCTGTCTGAGTGTTCTGTGCGAGTTTGAAGCCGTTTGGAGTTCGCTTCAGTCATTCACACTTTAATGCCTCTAACACACAGAAACTGCTTGTTTGAGCCTTGAAACGCTGATCAGAAAGCCTTCACCGACCTGTTGACCCAGGAGACCAGCTTTATCCACAATGGGGTCTCACTTTGCACCACATCACAGCCAGAAAGACAGTTCCAGACGTTTTCTCTGCTTTTTTAAAGCCTAAGTGAGTGTGTGTAGTGTCAGTCGGTGGTCTTATGACACAACAGCCACCTGATGAGTTCTGAATGGAGTTTCTGCACTAAAATGTAACTGTATGATCAGGGCGGCACCCTGAATTGATCTGTTGTGGTTTGGGGCCCCTAGGGGCCTCCTGAAAAAAAAGTTGCCTGGGGAAGGAGCTAGAAGGTTGAAATTTCAGATTCTTAATTCAGCTGTCTGTCTGAGTGTTCTGTGCGAGTTTGAAGCCGTTTGGAGTTCGCTTCAGTCATTCACACTTTAATGCCTCTAACACACAGAAACTGTGTGTTTGAGCCTTGAAACGCTGATCAGAAAGCCTTCACCGACCTGTTGACCCAGGAGACCAGCTTTATCCACAATGGGGTCTCACTTTGCACCACATCACAGCCAGAAAGACAGTTCCAGACGTTTTCTCTGCTTTTTAAAGCCTAAGTGAGTGTGTGTAGTGTCAGTCGGTGGTCTTATGACACAACAACCACCTGATGAGTTCTGAATGGAGTTTCTGCACTAAAATGTAACTGTATGATCAGGGCGGCACCCTGAATTGATCTGTTGTGGTTTGGGGCCCCTAGGGGCCTCCTGAAAAAAAAGTTGCCTGGGGAAGGAGCTAGAAGGTTGAAATTTCAGATTCTTAATTCAGCTGTCTGTCTGAGGTGTTCTGTGCGAGTTTGAAGCCGTTTGGAGTTCGCTTCAGTCATTCACACTTTAATGCCTCTAACACACAGAAAACTGCTGTGTTTGAGCCTTGAAACCGCTGATCAGAAAGCCTTCACCGACCATGTTGACCCAGGAGACCAGCTTTATCCACAATGGGGTCTCACTTTGCACCACATCACAGCCAGAAAGACAGTTCAGACGTTTTCTCTGCTTTTTAAAGCCTAAGTGAGTGTGTGTAGTGTCAGTCGGTGGTCTTATGACACAACAGCCACCTGATGAGTTCTGAATGGAGTTTCTGCACTAAAATGTAACTGTATGATCAGGGCGGCACCCTGAATTGATCTGTTGTGGTTTGGGGCCCTAGGGGCCTCCTGAAAAAAAGTTACCTGGGGAAGGAGCTAGAAGGTTGAAATTTCAGATTCTTAATTCAGCTGTCTGTCTGAGGTGTTCTGTGCGAGTTTGAAGCCGTTTGGAGTCGACTCAGCAATTCCACCGTCATGCCTCTGACATCGGTGCGTTGAAGCCGTTGCAGCTCAACTCAGTCAACACACTGTAGCCTCAAACGTGCTGTGTGTTTGAGCCTTGAAACGCTGATCAGACAGCCTTCACCGACCATGTTGAACCAGGAGACCAGCTTTATCCACAATGGGGTCTCACTTTGCACCACATCACAGCCAGAAAGACAGTTCAGACGTTTTCTCTGCTTTTTTAAAGCCTAAGTGAGTGTGTGTAGTGTCAGTCGGTGGTCTTATGACACAACAGCCACCTGATGAGTTCTGAATGGAGTTTCTGCACTAAAATGTAACTGTATGATCAGGGCGGCACCCTGAATTGATCTGTTGTGGTTTGGGGCCCCTAGGGGCCTCCTGAAAAAAGTTGCCTGGGGAAGGAGCTAGAAGGTTGAAATTTCAGATTCTTAATTCAGCTGTCTGTCTGAGTGTTCTGTGCGAGTTTGAAGCCGTTTGGAGTTCGCTTCAGTCATTCACACTTTAATGCCTCTAACACACAGAAACTGCTTTGTTTGAGCCTTGAAACGCTGATCAGAAAGCCTTCACCGACCTGTTGACCCAGGAGACCAGCTTTATCCACAATGGGGTCTCACTTTGCACCACATCACAGCCAGAAAGACAGTTCCAGACGTTTTCTCTGCTTTTAAAGCCTAAGTGAGTGTGTGTAGTGTCAGTCGGTGGTCTTATGACACAACAGCCACCTGATGAGTTCTGAATGGAGTTTCTGCACTAAAATGTAACTGTATGATCAGGGCGGCACCCTGAATTGATCTGTTGTGGTTTGGGGCCCCTAGGGGCCTCCTGAAAAAAAAGTTGCCTGGGGAAGGAGCTAGAAGGTTGAAATTTCAGATTCTTAATTCAGCTGTCTGTCTGAGTGTTCTGTGCGAGTTTGAAGCCGTTTGGAGTTCGCTTCAGTCATTCACACTTTAATGCCTCTAACACACAGAAACTGCTTGTTTGAGCCTTGAAACGCTGATCAGAAAGCCTTCACCGACCTGTTGACCCAGGAGACCAGCTTTATCCACAATGGGGTCTCACTTTGCACCACATCACAGCCAGAAAGACAGTTCCAGACGTTTTCTCTGCTTTTTTAAAGCCTAAGTGAGTGTGTGTAGTGTCAGTCGGTGGTCTTATGACACAACAGCCACCTGATGAGTTCTGAATGGAGTTTCTGCACTAAAATGTAACTGTATGATCAGGGCGGCACCCTGAATTGATCTGTTGTGGTTTGGGGCCCCTAGGGGCCTCCTGAAAAAAAAGTTGCCTGGGGAAGGAGCTAGAAGGTTGAAATTTCAGATTCTTAATTCAGCTGTCTGTCTGAGGTGTTCTGTGCGAGTTTGAAGCCGTTTGGAGTTCGACTTCAGTCAATTTCACACTGTAATGCCTCTGACATGCAAACAGCATCTGAAACCTCTGTGTGCGTTTGAAGCCGTTTGAGCTCAACTCAGTCAACCTGTAAGGCCTCAAACCGAACTGTGTGTTTGAGCCTGCAGACTGATCAGACCTTCCACTGACCATGTTGAACCAGGAGACCAGCTTTATCCACAATGGGGTCTCACTTTGCACCACATCACAGCCAGAAAGACAGTTCCAGACGTTTTCTCTGCTTTTTTAAAGCCTAAGTGAGTGTGTGTAGTGTCAGTCGGTGGTCTTATGACACAACAGCCACCTGATGAGTTCTGAATGGAGTTTCTGCACTAAAATGTAACTGTATGATCAGGGCGGCACCCTGAATTGATCTGTTGTGGTTTGGGGCCCCTAGGGGCCTCCTGAAAAAAAAGTTGCCTGGGGAAGGAGCTAGAAGGTTGAAATTTCAGATTCTTAATTCAGCTGTCTGTCTGAGTGTTCTGTGCGAGTTTGAAGCCGTTTGGAGTTCGCTTCAGTCATTCACACTTTAATGCCTCTAACACACAGAAACTGCTTGTTTGAGCCTTGAAACGCTGATCAGAAAGCCTTCACCGACCTGTTGACCCAGGAGACCAGCTTTATCCACAATGGGGTCTCACTTTGCACCACATCACAGCCAGAAAGACAGTTCCAGACGTTTTCTCTGCTTTTTAAAGCCTAAGTGAGTGTGTGTAGTGTCAGTCGGTGGTCTTATGACACAACAACCACCTGATGAGTTCTGAATGGAGTTTCTGCACTAAAATGTAACTGTATGATCAGGGCGGCACCCTGAATTGATCTGTTGTGGTTTGGGGCCCCTAGGGGCCTCCTGAAAAAAGTTGCCTGGGGAAGGAGCTAGAAGGTTGAAATTTCAGATTCTTAATTCAGCTGTCTGTCTGAGTGTTCTGTGCGAGTTTGAAGCCGTTTGGAGTTCGCTTCAGTCATTCACACTTTAATGCCTCTAACACACAGAAACTGCTGTGTTTGAGCCTTGAAACGCTGATCAGAAAGCCTTCACCGACCTGTTGACCCAGGAGACCAGCTTTATCCACAATGGGGTCTCACTTTGCACCACATCACAGCCAGAAAGACAGTTCAGACGTTTTCTCTGCTTTTTAAAGCCTAAGTGAGTGTGTGTAGTGTCAGTCGGTGGTCTTATGACACAACAGCCACCTGATGAGTTCTGAATGGAGTTTCTGCACTAAAATGTAACTGTATGATCAGGGCGGCACCCTGAATTGATCTGTTGTGGTTTGGGGCCCCTAGGGGCCTCCTGAAAAAAGTTGCCTGGGGAAGGAGCTAGAAGGTTGAAATTTCAGATTCTTAATTCAGCTGTCTGTCTGAGTGTTCTGTGCGAGTTTGAAGCCGTTTGGAGTTCAGCTTCCAGTCATTCACACTTTAATGCCTCTAACACACAGAAACTGCTGTGTTTGAGCCTTGAAAGCGCTGATCAGAAAGCCTTCACCGACCTGTTGACCCAGGAGACCAGCTTTATCCACAATGGGGTCTCACTTTGCACCACATCACAGCCAGAAAGACAGTTCCAGACGTTTTCTCTGCTTTTTAAAGCCCTAAGTGAGTGTGTGTAGTGTCAGTCGGTGGTCTTATGACACAACAGCCACCTGATGAGTTCTGAATGGAGTTTCTGCACTAAAATGTAACTGTATGATCAGGGTGGCACCCTGAATTGATCTGTTGTGGTTTGGGGCCCCTAGGGGCCTCCTGAAAAAAAGTTGCCTGGGGAAGGAGCTAGAAGGTTGAAATTTCAGATTCTTAATTCAGCTGTCTGTCTGAGTGTTCTGTGCGAGTTTGAAGCCGTTTGGAGTTCGCTTCAGTCATTCACACTTTAATGCCTCTAACACACAGAAACTGCTGTGTTTGAGCCTTGAAACGCTGATCAGAAAGCCTTCACCGACCTGTTGACCCAGGAGACCAGCTTTATCCACAATGGGGTCTCACTTTGCACCACATCACAGCCAGAAAGACAGTTCAGACGTTTTCTCTGCTTTTTTAAAGCCTAAGTGAGTGTGTGTAGTGTCAGTCGGTGGTCTTATGACACAACAGCCACCTGATGAGTTCTGAATGGAGTTTCTGCACTAAAATGTAACTGTATGATCAGGGCGGCACCCTGAATTGATCTGTTGTGGTTTGGGGCCCCTAGGGGCCTCCTGAAAAAAAGTTGCCTGGGGAAGGAGCTAGAAGGTTGAAATTTCAGATTCTTAATTCAGCTGTCTGTCTGAGTGTTCTGTTGCGAGTTTGAAGCCGTTTGGAGTTCGCTTCAGTCATTCACACTTTAATGCCTCTAACACACAGAAACTGCTTGTTTGAGCCTTGAAACGCTGATCAGAAAGCCTTCACCGACCTGTTGACCCAGGAGACCAGCTTTATCCACAATGGGGTCTCACTTTGCACCACATCACAGCCAGAAAGACAGTTCAGACGTTTTCTCTGCTTTTAAAGCCTAAGTGAGTGTGTGTAGTGTCAGTCGGTGGTCTTATGACACAACAGCCACCTGATGAGTTCTGAATGGAGTTTCTGCACTAAAATGTAACTGTATGATCAGGGCGGCACCCTGAATTGATCTGTTGTGGTTTGGGGCCCCTAGGGGCCTCCTGAAAAAAAGTTGCCTGGGGAAGGAGCTAGAAGGTTGAAATTTCAGATTCTTAATTCAGCTGTCTGTCTGGAGTGTTCTGTGCGAGTTTGAAGCCGTTTGGAGTTCGCTTCAGTCATTCACACTTTAATGCCTCTAACACACAGAAACTGCTGTGTTTGAGCCTTGAAACGCTGATCAGAAAGCCTTCACCGACCTGTTGACCCAGGAGACCAGCTTTATCCACAATGGGGTCTCACTTTGCACCACATCACAGCCAGAAAGACAGTTCAGACGTTTTCTCTGCTTTTTAAAGCCTAAGTGAGTGTGTGTAGTGTCAGTCGGTGGTCTTATGACACAACAGCCACCTGATGAGTTCTGAATGGAGTTTCTGCACTAAAATGTAACTGTATGATCAGGGCGGCACCCTGAATTGATCTGTTGTGGTTTGGGGCCCCTAGGGGCCTCCTGAAAAAAAGTTACCTGGGGAAGGAGCTAGAAGGTTGAAATTTCAGATTCTTAATTCAGCTGTCTGTCTGAGTGTTCTGTGCGAGTTTGAAGCCGTTTGGAGTTCGCTTCAGTCATTCACACTTTAATGCCTCTAACACACAGAAACTGCTCTGGTTTGAAGCCTTGAAGCCAGCTGATCAGAAAGCCTTCACGCGACCTGTTGACTGCAACGGAGACCAGCTTTGCATCCCACAATGGGGTCTCACTTTGCACCACATCACAGCCAGAAAGACAGTTCAGACGTTTTCTCTGCTTTTAAAGCCTAAGTGAGTGTGTGTAGTGTCAGTCGGTGGTCTTATGACACAACAGCCACCTGATGAGTTCTGAATGGAGTTTCTGCACTAAAATGTAACTGTATGATCAGGGCGGCACCCTGAATTGATCTGTTGTGGTTTGGGGCCCCTAGGGGCCTCCTGAAAAAAAAGTTGCCTGGGGAAGGAGCTAGAAGGTTGAAATTTCAGATTCTTAATTCAGCTGTCTGTCTGAGTGTTCTGTGCGAGTTTGAAGCCGTTTGGAGTTCGCTTCAGTCATTCACACTTTAATGCCTCTAACACACAGAAACTGCTGTGTTTGAGCCTTGAAACGCTGATCAGAAAGCCT
This sequence comes from Lepomis macrochirus, assembly GCA_024633595.2. Classification (NCBI taxonomy): domain Eukaryota; kingdom Metazoa; phylum Chordata; class Actinopteri; order Centrarchiformes; family Centrarchidae; genus Lepomis; species Lepomis macrochirus. Next base: position 36,886,483 of record JALXJV020000009.1, on the reverse strand, counting down.
TCACCGACCTGTTGACCCAGGAGACCAGCTTTATCCACAATGGGGTCTCACTTTGCACCACATCACAGCCAGAAAGACAGTTCAGACGTTTTCTCTGCTTTTAAAGCCTAAGTGAGTGTGTGTAGTGTCAGTCGGTGGTCTTATGACACAACAGCCACCTGATGAGTTCTGAATGGAGTTTCTGCACTAAAATGTAACTGTATGATCAGGGCGGCACCCTGAATTGATCTGTTGTGGTTTGGGGCCCCTAGGGGCCTCCTGAAAAAAAAGTTACCTGGGGAAGGAGCTAGAAGGTTGAAATTTCAGATTCTTAATTCAGCTGTCTGTCTGAGTGTTCTGTGCGAGTTTGAAGCCGTTTGGAGTTCGACTTCAGTCATTCACACTTTAATGCCTCTAACACACAGAAACTGCTGTGTTTGAGCCTTGAAACGCTGATCAGAAAGCCTTCACCGACCTGTTGACCCAGGAGACCAGCTTTATCCACAATGGGGTCTCACTTTGCACCACATCACAGCCAGAAAGACAGTTCAGACGTTTTCTCTGCTTTTTTAAAGCCTAAGTGAGTGTGTGTAGTGTCAGTCGGTGGTCTTATGACACAACAGCCACCTGATGAGTTCTGAATGGAGTTTCTGCACTAAAATGTAACTGTATGATCAGGGTGGCACCCTGAATTGATCTGTTGTGGTTTGGGGCCCCTAGGGGCCTCCTGAAAAAAGTTGCCTGGGGAAGGAGCTAGAAGGTTGAAATTTCAGATTCTTAATTCAGCTGTCTGTCTGAGTGTTCTGTGCGAGTTTGAAGCCATTTGGAGTTCGACTCAGCAATTTCACACCGTGATGCCTCTGACATGCAGAAACAGCCGTCTGAAGCCTCTGTGTGCGTTTGAAGCCGTTTGCAAGCTCAACTCAGTCAACTTACACTGTAAGGCCTCAAACATGGAAACTGTGTGTTTGAGCCTGCAAAGCTGATCAGACAGCTTCCACTGAACATGTTGAACCAGGAGACCAGCTTTATCCACAATGGGGTCTCACTTTGCACCACATCACAGCCAGAAAGACAGTTCCAGACGTTTTCTCTGCTTTTAAAGCCTAAGTGAGTGTGTGTAGTGTCAGTCGGTGGTCTTATGACACAACAGCCACCTGATGAGTTCTGAATGGAGTTTCTGCACTAAAATGTAACTGTATGATCAGGGTGGCACCCTGAATTGATCTGTTGTGGTTTGGGGCCCCTAGGGGCCTCCTGAAAAAGTTGCCTGGGGAAGGAGCTAGAAGGTTGAAATTTCAGATTCTTAATTCAGCTGTCTGTCTGAGTGTTCTGTGCGAGTTTGAAGCCGTTTGGAGTTCGCTTCAGTCATTCACACTTTAATGCCTCTAACACACAGAAACTGCTTGTTTGAGCCTTGAAACGCTGATCAGACAGCCTTCACCGACCTGTTGACCCAGGAGACCAGCTTTATCCACAATGGGGTCTCACTTTGCACCACATCACAGCCAGAAAGACAGTTCCAGACGTTTTCTCTGCTTTTTAAAGCCTAAGTGAGTGTGTGTAGTGTCAGTCGGTGGTCTTATGACACAACAGCCACCTGATGAGTTCTGAATGGAGTTTCTGCACTAAAATGTAACTGTATGATCAGGGCGGCACCCTGAATTGATCTGTTGTGGTTTGGGGCCCCTAGGGGCCTCCTGAAAAAAGTTACCTGGGGAAGGAGCTAGAAGGTTGAAATTTCAGATTCTTAATTCAGCTGTCTGTCTGAGTGTTCTGTGCGAGTTTGAAGCCGTTTGGAGTTCGCTTCAGTCATTCACACTTTAATGCCTCTAACACACAGAAACTGCTTGTTTGAGCCTTGAAACGCTGATCAGACAGCCTTCACCGACCTGTTGACCCAGGAGACCAGCTTTATCCACAATGGGGTCTCACTTTGCACCACATCACAGCCAGAAAGACAGTTCCAGACGTTTTCTCTGCTTTTTAAAGCCCTAAGTGAGTGTGTGTGAGTGTCAGTCGGTGGTCTTATGACACAACAGCCACCTGATGAGTTCTGAATGGAGTTTCTGCACTAAAATGTAACTGTATGATCAGGGCGGCACCCTGAATTGATCTGTTGTGGTTTGGGGCCCCTAGGGGCCTCCTGAAAAAAAGTTGCCTGGGAAGGAGCTAGAAGGTTGAAATTTCAGATTCTTAATTCAGCTGTCTGTCTGAGTGTTCTGTGCGAGTTTGAAGCCGTTTGGAGTTCGCTTCAGTCATTCACACTTTAATGCCTCTAACACACAGAAACTGCTTGTTTGAGCCTTGAAACGCTGATCAGAAAGCCTTCACCGACCTGTTGACCCAGGAGACCAGCTTTATCCACAATGGGGTCTCACTTTGCACCACATCACAGCCAGAAAGACAGTTCCAGACGTTTTCTCTGCTTTTAAAGCCTAAGTGAGTGTGTGTAGTGTCAGTCGGTGGTCTTATGACACAACAGCCACCTGATGAGTTCTGAATGGAGTTTCTGCACTAAAATGTAACTGTATGATCAGGGCGGCACCCTGAATTGATCTGTTGTGGTTTGGGGCCCCTAGGGGCCTCCTGAAAAAAAGTTACCTGGGGAAGGAGCTAGAAGGTTGAAATTTCAGATTCTTGATTCAGCTGTCTGTCTGAGTGTTCTGTGCGAGTTTGAAGCCATTTGGAGCTCGACTCAGCAATTTCACACCGTGATGCCTCTGACATGCAGAAACAGCCGTCTGAAGCCTCTGTGTGCGTTTGAAGCCGTTTGCAAGCTCAACTCAGTCAACTTACACTGTAAGGCCTCAAACACGCGGAAACTGTGTGTTTGAGCCTGCAAAGGCTGATCAGACAGCTTCCACTGAACATGTTGAACCAGGAGACCAGCTTTATCCACAATGGGGTCTCACTTTGCACCACATCACAGCCAGAAAGACAGTTCCAGACGTTTTCTCTGCTTTTTAAAGCCTAAGTGAGTGTGTGTAGTGTCAGTCGGTGGTCTTATGACACAACAGCCACCTGATGAGTTCTGAATGGAGTTTCTGCACTAAAATGTAACTGTATGATCAGGGCGGCACCCTGAATTGATCTGTTGTGGTTTGGGGCCCCTAGGGGCCTCCTGAAAAAAGTTACCTGGGAAGGAGCTAGAAGGTTGAAATTTCAGATTCTTAATTCAGCTGTCTGTCTGAGTGTTCTGTGCGAGTTTGAAGCCGTTTGGAGTTCGACTTCAGTCATTCACACTTTAATGCCTCTAACACACAGAAACTGCTTGTTTGAGCCTTGAGACGCTGATCAGACAGCCTTCACCGACCTGTTGACCCAGGAGACCAGCTTTATCCACAATGGGGTCTCACTTTGCACCACATCACAGCCAGAAAGACAGTTCCAGACGTTTTATCTGCTTTTTAAAGCCTAAGTGAGTGTGTGTGAGTGTCAGTCGGTGGTCTTATGACACAACAGCCACCTGATGAGTTCTGAATGGAGTTTCTGCACTAAAATGTAACTGTATGATCAGGGCGGCACCCTGAATTGATCTGTTGTGGTTTGGGGCCCCTAGGGGCCTCCTGAAAAAAAGTTGCCTGGGGAAGGAGCTAGAAGGTTGAAATTTCAGATTCTTAATTCAGCTGTCTGTCTGAGTGTTCTGTGCGAGTTTGAAGCCGTTTGGAGTTCGACTTCAGTCATTCACACTTTAATGCCTCTAACACACAGAAACTGCTTGTTTGAGCCTTGAGAACGCTGATCAGAAAGCCTTCACCGACCTGTTGACCCAGGAGACCAGCTTTATCCACAATGGGGTCTCACTTTGCACCACATCACAGCCAGAAAGACAGTTCCAGACGTTTTATCTGCTTTTTTAAAGCCTAAGTGAGTGTGTGTAGTGTCAGTCGGTGGTCTTATGACACAACAGCCACCTGATGAGTTCTGAATGGAGTTTCTGCACTAAAATGTAACTGTATGATCAGGGCGGCACCCTGAATTGATCTGTTGTGGTTTGGGGCCCTAGGGGCCTCCTGAAAAAAGTTACCTGGGGAAGGAGCTAGAAGGTTGAAATTTCAGATTCTTGATTCAGCTGTCTGTCTGAGTGTTCTGTGCGAGTTTGAAGCCAATTTGGAGCTCGACTCAGCAATTTCACACCGTGATGCCTCTGACATGCAGAAACAGCCGTCTGAAGCCTCTGTGTGCGTTTGAAGCCGTTTGCAAGCTCAACTCAACTCAGTCAACTTACACTGTAAGGCCTCAAACATGCAGAAACTGTGTGTTTTGAGCCTGCAAAGGCTGATCAGACAGCTTCCACTGAACATGTTGAACCAGGAGACCAGCTTTATCCACAATGGGGTCTCACTTTGCACCACATCACAGCCAGAAAGACAGTTCCAGACGTTTTCTCTGCTTTTAAAGCCTAAGTGAGTGTGTGTGAGTGTCAGTCGGTGGTCTTATGACACAACAGCCACCTGATGAGTTCTGAATGGAGTTTCTGCACTAAAATGTAACTGTATGATCAGGGCGGCACCCTGAATCGATCTGTTGTGGTTTGGGGCCCCTAGGGGCCTCCTGAAAAAAGTTACCTGGGGAAGGAGCTAGAAGGTTGAAATTTCAGATTCTTGATTCAGCTGTCTGTCAGTGTTCTGTGCGAGTTTGAAGCCATTTGGAGCTTGACTCAGTCATTCACACTTTAATGCCTCTAACACACAGAAACTGCGTGTTTGAGCCTTGAGACGCTGATCAGACAGCCTTCACCGACCTGTTGACCCAGGAGACCAGCAGGAGAACAGCCACCTGATGAGTTCTGAATGGAGTTTGAGTTTGAGTTTGAGTTTGAGAATGGAGATGAGTTCTGTGGCACATGGTCCATGTGCCACAGAAATTTCGCATATGTAGGTAAAACGTGCTGCGGGGCTGTTTCAGTTAAGGACACTTCCTGTTGCCAGCAGGTGGCGCTATGACTGTGGGTGAATGTCGGCATGTACACGCAGTTCTGGGCTGGGCTCTTGACAAACGTGCAAAATTTCGTGTAGATCTGAGCATATACAGCCAAGTTGCAACAACTTCCTGTGTCATGCGTGACTTAATCTATCGACGCCACGGACATGCCCATTGACTGAAAATGCGCAGATACCACAACTTTACATCGTCAATGCCTTTAGAAGGCACAGCAGAAATTTGAAGGCTGATCCGACTAAATCCCTAGGAGGAGTTCGTTAAAGTACAGAGTGTGAAAATCATCCAAAATGGACGCACAATTCAAAATGGCCGACTTCCTGTTAAGATTAGAGGAGTGGTCCAAGAGGCTTTCTTGTGCGCCTGGACATGATCGATGTACCACAGAAATTTCGTGATATGTAGGTTAAACATGGGGCGGGGCTGCTTCCTTAAAGGTCACTTCCTGTAGCCAGCAGGTGGCGCTTATGACTGTGGGTGAATGTTGGCATGGATATTTGTTCAGGGCTGGACTCTTGTCAAGCGCGCAAAATTTCGTGCAGATCTGAGAATGTACAGGCAAGTTACAACAACTTCCTGTTTCATGGCTGAATCATCGACGCCACGGACACGCCCATTGACGAAAACGCGCAGATAGCACAACTTTGACATCGTCAATGCCTTTAGAAGGCACAGCAGAAATTTGAAATCGATCCGAACTAAATCCCTAGGAGGAGTTAGTTAAAGTCACGGAGTGTGCAAATGGTCCCAAAACGGCCGCCAAACTCAAAATGGCGGACTTCCTGTCGAGTTTAGGGTATGGGTTCTTGAGGCTTTTTTGTGCGTCTTGATATGATACACGTCCCCACCAAATTTCGTGCATGTAGGTGGAACGTGGATGAGGGGCTAATTTTTCTAATTTTCCAGGTGGCTTAGCGAAGCCATTTTGCCACGCCCATCCGCGAAACCCACAAAATACAAAATTTTTTCACCAGTCCTGACATGCGTGCCAAATTTGGTGAGTTTTCGAGCATGTTGCGACCGCTGAAAATGAGGCTTACTTTGCAGAAAAGAAAGAAAAAAGAAAGAAAGAAAATTAAAGCTGCAAGCAGCGATGAGCGGCCCTCGCACCTGTAGCACGTCGGAGTGTGATGCGCCGCGTTGCATATTGTGGAGGTCAGCCGATGCGCCTGTGCATTTGCTATGCGCTCGGACGCTGCATGAAGGTTTTGTACCACACTTCCTGCTGCCAGCAGGTGGCGCTATGACTGTGGCTAAATGTCGGCATGTACATGTGTTCAGGGTGGTACTGTTATCCTACATGTAAAGTTTTGTGCAGATGTGATCATCTACAGTGAAGTTACAACCACTTCCTGTATCATGGCTGATGACTTGATCTTTGACGCCACGCCGGACACGTCCATTGACGAAAACGCGCAGATAGCACAACTTTACATCGTCAATGCCTTTAGAAGGCACAGCAGAAATTTGAAGTCGATCCGACTCTATCTCTAGGAGGAGTTAGTTAAAATACGGAGTGTGTAAATCACCAAAACTTTGCCATAAAATTCAAAATGGCCGACTTCCTGTTGAGTTTAGGGCAACGCTCCAAGAGGCTTTTTTTGTGCGTCTGGACATGATAGATGTACCACAGAAATTTCGTACATGTGGGTCAAACCTGTGTCGGGGCTGCTTCGTTGAAGGTCACTTCCTGTTGCCAGCAGGTGGCGCTATGACTATGGTTGAATGTTGGCATGTACATTTGTTCAGGGCGGGACTGTTGTCAAATGTACAAAATTTGGTGCAGATCTGAGCATGTATAGCGAAGTTACTACAACTTCCTGTTTCATGGCTGAATCATCGACGCCACGGACACGCCCATTGACTAAAACGCGCAGATAGCACAACTTTTAATCGTCAATGCCTTTAGAAGGCACAGCCGAAATTTGAAGTCGATCTGATTACATCCCTAGGAGGAGTTAGTTAAAGTACAGAGTGTGTAAATCGTCCAAAAATGGCGGCACAATTCAAAATGGCGGACTTCCTGTCGAGTTTAGGGTATGGATTCTTGAGGCTTTTTTGTGCATCTTGATAGGATACACCTCCCCAAAATTTTGTGCGTGTAGATCAAACGCGTGCGTGGGGCTGCTTCGTTAAAGGTCACTTCCTGTTGCCAGCAGGTGGCGCTATGACTGTGGGTGAATGTCGGCATGTAGATTGGTTCAGGGCGGGACTCTTGTCAATAGTGTCAAATTTCGTGCAGATCTGAGCATGTACAGCCAAGTTACAACAACTTCCTGTTTCATGGCTGAATCATCAAAGCCACGGACACGCCCATTGACGAAAACGCCGCAGATAGCACAACTTTGAATCGTCAATGCCTTGAGAAGGCACAGCAGAAATTTGAAGTTGATCCGACTAAATCCCTAGGAGGAGTTCGCTAAAGTACGGCGTGCAAATCGTCCCAAAATGGCCACCAAATTCAAAATGGCGGACTTCCTGTCGAGTTTAGGGTATGGGTTCTTGAGGCTTTTTGTGCGCCTTGATATGATACACGTCCCCACCAAATTTCGTGCATGTAGGTCGAACGCGGACGAGGGGCTAATTTTTCTAATTTTCTAGGTGGCGTTAGCGAGCCATTTTGCCACGCTCATCCGCGAAACCCACAAAATACGAAATTTTTCACCAGTCCTGACATGCGTGCCAAATTTGGTGAGTTTTCGAGCACGTTGAGGCCCCGAAAATTGAGGCTACTTTGCAGAAAAAAAGAAAGAAAAAAAAAAAATAATTAAAGCTGCAAGGCAGCGATGGGTCGAGCCCTCATGCACGCTGTAAGCAGCGATCGGGTGTGATGGCGTGACGCGTTGCATATTCTGGAGCTCGGCCGGTGGCATCTGTGCATTTGCTACGCGATTTGGACGCTGCATGAAGGTTTTGTAACTCACTTCCTGTTGCCAGCAGGTGGCGCTATGACTTTTGGTGAATGTCGGCATGTACATGTGTTCAGGGTGGGACTGTTATCCTACATGTAAAGTTTGGTGCAGATGTGAGCATGTACATTGAAGTTACAACAACTTCCTCTGTCATGGCGAAGACTTGATCTTTGATGCCACGCCACGGACACGCCATCGATCGAAAACGCGCAGATAGCACAACTTTTCATCATCAATGCCTTTAGAAGGCACAGCAGAAATTTGAAGTCGATCCGACAATATCTCTAGGAGGAGTTAGTTAAAGTACAGTGTATGTAAATCACCAAAACGTTGCCATAAAAATCCAAAATGGCCGACTTCCTGTTGAGTTTAGGGCATGGCCCAGGAGGCTTTTTTGTGCGTCTGGACATGATAGATGTACCACAGAATTTTCGTATATGTAGGTCAAACGTGTGGCGGGCTGCTTCGCTTAAAGGTCACTTCCTGTTGCCAGCAGGTGGCGCTATGACTATGGTTGAATGTCGGCATGTACATTTGTTCAGGGCGGACTCTTGTCAAATGTACAAAATTTGGTGCAGATCTGAGCATGTATAGCCAAGTTAGTACAACTTCCTGTTTCATGGCGTAATCAGTCGACGCCACGGACACTTCATTGACGAAAACGCGCAGATAGCAACAACTTTACATCGTCAATGCCTTGAGAAGGCACAGCAGAAATTTGAAGTCGATCCGACTAAATCCCTAGGAGGAGTTCGTTAAAGTACAGAGTGTGCAAATCGTCCCAAAATGGCCACAAAATTCAAAATGGCGGACTTCCTGTTGAGTTTAGGGTATGGGTTCTTGAGGCTTTTTTGTGCGCCTTGATATGATACACGTCCCCACCGAAATTTCGTGCATGTAGGTGGAACGTGGACGAGGGGCTAATTTTTCTAATTTTATAGGTGGCGCTAGCGAGCCATTTTGCCCCGCCCGTCCGCGAAACCCACAAAATACGAAATTTTTCACCAGTCCTGACACGCGTGCCAAATTTGGTGAGTTTTCGAGTATGTTGCGGCCGCGAAAATGGGGCTTACTTTGCATAAAAAAAAGAAAGAAAGAAAGAAAGAAAGAAAAAAAATAATCCTAACAGTTTCAATAGGGTCCTTCGCACGTTTCGTGCTCGGGCCCTAATTAAAGCTGCAAGCAGCGATGGGCTGGCCCTCGCACATGTAGCGCGTCGGGGTGTGAGCTGGTCGCGTTCCTATTGTGGACCCCTGCCTGTGCAGCTCTGAATTTGCTACGCGCTTCAGACATTGCATGAAGGTTTTGTACCTCACTTCCTGTTGCCAGCAGGTGGCGCTATGACTGTGGGTGAATGTGGGCATGTACATGTGTTCAGGGCGGGACGCTTATGTAACATGTAAAATTTCGTAAGGATCTGAGCATGTACACTGAAGGTACAACCACTTCCTGTTTCATGGCGATGAGTTGATCTTTGACGCCATGCCACGGACACACCCATTGACGAAAATGCACAGATAGCACAACTTTACATCGTCAATGCCTTTAGACGTCACAGCAGAAATTAGAAGTCGATCCGACCAAATCCGTAGGAGGAGTTCGTCAAAATACCGAGTGTGTAAATCGTCCAAAAATTGCCATAAAATTCAAAATGGCCGACTTCCTGTTGGGTTTAGGGCATCGCTCCAAGAGGCTTTTTTGTGCGTCTTGACATGTTACATGTGACACAGAAATTTCATACATGTAGGTTAAACGTGCGGCGGGGGCTGCTTTGTTAAAGGTGACTTCCTGTTGCCAGCAGGTGGCGCTATGACTGTGGGTTAATGTCGGCATGTACATGTGTTCAGGGCGGGACTCTTGTGAAACGTGCAAAATTTCGTGCAGATGTGAGCATGTACAATGAATTTACAACAACTTCCTGTTTCATGGCGTAATCATCGACGCCATCGGACACTCCATTGACGTAAAATGCGCAGATAGCACAACTTTACATTGTCAATGCCTTTAGAAGGCACAGCAGAAATTTGAAGTCGATCCGACTAAATCCCTAGGAGGAGTTCGTCAAAGTATGGAGTGTGTAAATTGTCCCAAAATGGCCGCCAAATGCAAAATGGCGGACTTCCTGTCGAGTTTAGGGTATGGGTTCTTGAGGCTTTTTTGTGCGTCTTTATATGATACACGCCCCCACCAAATTTCGTGCATGTAGGTCGAACGTGGATGAGGGGCTAATTTTTTCTAATTTTCTAGCTAAGGTTTTGTACCTCACTTCCTGTTGCCAGCAGATGGCGCTATGACTGGGGTGAATGTCGGCATGTACATGTGTTCAGGGCAGGACTCTTATTAAACATGTCAAATTTCATGCAGATCTGAGCATGTACACTGAAGTTAAAATCACTTCCTGTGTAATGGCTGAAGACTTGATCTTTGACGCCACGCCACGGACACGCCGATTGACTGAAAACTCACAGATAGCACAACTTTTGCTCGTCAATGCCTTTAGAAGGCACAGGAGAAATTTGAAATCAATCCGACTGTATCTGTAGGAGGAGATAGTTAAAATACAGAGTGTGTAAATCGGCAAAACTTTGCCATAAAATTCAAAATGGCCGACTTCCTGTTGAGTTTAGGGCATCGCTCCAAGAGGCTTTTGTGCTGTCTGGACATGATACATGACCCCCAAAATTTCCTGCACGTAGATCAAACGTGCGGGCGGGGCTGCTTCGTTAAAGGTGACTTCCTCTCGCCAGCAGGTGGCGCTATGACTGTGGGTAAATGTCAGCATGTACATTTGTTCAGGGAGGGACTCTTGTCAAACGTGCAAAATTTTGTGCAGATCTGAGCATGTACAGTGAAGTTATAACAACTTCCTGTTTCATGGCTGAATCATCGACGCCACAGACACGCATCCATCGGCGAAAACACGCAGATAGCACAACTTTGCATCGTCAATGCCTTGAGAAGGCACAGCAGAAATTTAAAGTCGATCCGATGAAATCCCTAGGAGGAGTTCGTTAAAATACGGAGTATGTAACTCATCCCAAAATGGCAGCCAAATTCAAAATGGCGGACTTCCTGTCGAATTTAGGGTATGGGTCCTTGAGGCTTTTTTGTGCGTCTTGATATGATACCGTCCCCACCGAGTTTCGTGCATGTAGGTCGAACGATGGACGAGGGGCTGGTTTTTCTAATTTTCCAGGTGGCTAGCGAACCATTTTGCCACGCCCATTGGCCAAGCGGCGCAGATAGCACAACTTTACATCGTCAATGCCTTTAGAAGGCACAGCAGAAATTTGAAGTCGATCCGACTCTATCTCTAGGAGGAGTTAGTTAAAATACGAGTGTGTAAATCACCAAAACTTTGCCATAAAATTCAAAATGGCCGACTTCCTGTTGAGTTTAGGGCAACGCTCCAAGAGGCTTTTTTGTGCGTCTGGACATGATAGATGTACCACAGAAATTTCGTACATGTAGGTCAAACCTGTGTCGGGGGCTGCTTCGTTGAAGGTCACTTCCTGTTGCCAGCAGGTGGCGCTATGACTATGGTTGAATGTTGGCATGTACATTTGTTCAGAGGCGGGACTGTTGTCAAATGTACAAAATTTGGTGCAGATCTGAGCATGTATAGCGAAGTTACAACAACTTCCTGTTTCATGGCGAATCATCGACGCCATACGGACCATCCATTGATGGCAACGCGCAGATAGCACAACTTTTAATCGTCAATGCCTTTAGAAGGCACAGCCGAAATTTGAAGTCGATCTGATTACATCCCTAGGAGGAGTTAGTTAAAAGTACAGAGTGTGTAAATCGTCCAAAATGGCGGCACAATTCAAAATGGCGGACTTCCTGTCGAGTTTAGGGTATGGATTCTTGAGGCTTTTGTGCATCTTGATAGGATACACCTCCCCAAAATTTTGTAGCGTGTAGATCAAGCGTCGCGGCGGGGCGCTTCGTTAAAGGTCACTTCCTGTTGCCAGCAGGTGGCGCTATGACTGTGGGTGAATGTCGGCATGTAGATTGGTTCAGGGCGGGACTCTTGTCAATAGTGTCAAATTTCGTGCAGATCTGATCATCTACAGTGAAGTTACAACCACTTCCTGTATCATGGCGATGAGTTGATCTTTGGCGTCACGCCACGGACATGCCCATTGACAAAACGCGAGATAGCACAACTTTGAATCGTCAATGCCTTTAGAAGGTACAGCAGAAATTTGAAGTCGATCCGACCAAATCCCTAGGAGGAGATAGTCAAAGTACAGAGTGTGTAAATCACCAAAACTTTGCCCTAAAATTCAAAATGGCCGACTTCCTGTCGAGTTTAGGGTATGGGTTCAAGAGGCTTTTTTGTGCGTCTGGACATGCCAGATGTACCACAGAAATTTCGTAGGTGTAGGTCAAGCGTCGTGTGGGGCTGCTTCAGTTAAAGGTGACGTCCTGTTGCCAGAAGGTGGCGCTATGACTGTGGGTGAATGTCGGCATGTACATTTGTTCAGGGCGGGACTCTTGTCAAGCGTGTAAAATTTCGTGCAGATCTGAGCATGGGCAGGCAAGTTACAACAACTTCCTGTTTCATGGCGAATCATCGACACCACGGACACGCCCTGGGACAACAGCGCAGATAGCACAACTTTTCATTGTCAATGCCTTTAGAAGGCACAGCAGAAATTTGAAGTCGATCCAACTATATCTCTAGGAGGAGTTAGTTAAAGTACAGAGTGTGTAAATCACCAAAACATTGCCATAAAATTCAAAATGGCCGACTTCCTGTTGGGTTTAGGGCATCGCTCAAAGAGGCTTTTTGTGCGACTGGACATGATACATGAGCAACAGAAATTTTGAACATGTAGGTTAAACGTCGCGGCGGGGCTGCTTCGTTAAAGGTCATTTCCTGTCGCCAGCAGGTGGCGCTATGACTGTGGGTAAATGTCGGCATGTAGATTTGTTCAGGGCGGGACTCTTGTCAATAGTGTCAAATTTCGTGCATATCTGAGCATGTACAGCCAAATTACAACAACTTCCTGTTTCATGGCGTAATCGTCGACGCCTACGGACACGCCCATTGACGAAAACGCGCAGATAGCACAACTTTGAATCATCAATGCCTTTAGAAGGCACAGCAGAAATTTGAAGGCGATCCGACTAACTCCCTAGGAGGAGTTGGTTAAAGTACCGAGTGTGTGAATCTTCCCAAAATGGCCGCAAAATTCAAAATGGCGGACTTCCTGTCGAGTTTAGGGTATGGGTTCTTGAGGCTTTTGTGCGTCTTGACACAATACACATCCCCACCAAATTTCGTTGCATGTAGGTCGAACGTGGACGAGGGCTAATTTTTCTAATTTTCTAGGTGGCGCTAGCGAGCCATTTTGCCACGACCATCCGCGAAACCCACAAAATACTGAAATTTTTCACCAGTCCTGACATGCGTGCCAAATTTGGTGAGTTTTCGAGCATGTTGCGGCTCGCGAAAATTGAGCTTACTTTGCAGAAAAAGAAAAAAAAAGAAAAAATTAAAGCTGCAAGCAGCGATGGTGGACCCTCGCACCTGTAGCGTGTCGAGGTGTGAGCTGGTCGCGTTGCCTATTGTGCACCCTGCGTGACGGCTGTGAATTTTCTATGCGCTTCGAGGCTGCAGGAAGGTTTTGTACCTCACTTCCTGTTGCCAGCAGGTGGCGCTATGATTGGGGTGAATCGCAGCATGTACATGTGTTAAGGGCGGGAGTCTTATTAAATGTGTAAAATTTTGTGCAGATCTGAGCATGTACAGCCAAGTTATAACAACTTCCTGTTTCATGGCTGAATCATCGGCGCCACGGACACGCCTATCGATGAAAACGCCGCAGATAGCACAACTTTACATCGTCAGTGCCTTGAGAAGGCAAAGCAGCAATTTGAAGTCAATCCGACTAAATCCCTAGGAGGAGTTCGTTAAAATATGGAGTGTGTAAATCATCCAAAATTGCCATAAAATTCAAAATGGCGGACTTCCTGTTTGGTTTACGGCATCGCTCCAGGAGGCTTTTGGTACGTCTGGACATGATCCATGTGCCACAGAAATTGTGTACATGTAGGTCAAACGTGGTCCGGGGCTGTTCCGTTAAAGGTCACTTTCGGTTGCCAGCAGGTGGCGCTATGACTGTGGGTGAATGTCGGCATGTAGGTTTGTTCAGGGCAGGACTGTCATCGCGACGTGTAAAATTTCGTGCAGATCTGAGCATGTACAATGAAGTTACAACAACTTCCTGTTTCATGGCGAATCATCGACGCACACGGACACGCCCATTGACTAAAACAGCGCAGATAGCACAACTTTGCATCGTCAATGCCTTTAGAAGGCACAGCAGAAATTTGAAGTCGATCCGACTAAATCCCTAGGAGGAGTTAGTTAAAGTAGGGAGTGAGTAAATAGTCCCAAAATGGCCATAAAATTCAAAATGGCCGACTTCCTGTGGAGTTTAGGGCATCGCTCCAAGAGGCTTTTAGTGCGTCTGGACATGATACATGTGCCACAGAAATTTCATAAGTGTAGGTCAAACGTCGCGGCGGGGCTGCTCCGTTAAAGGGCACTTCCTGTCGCCAGCAGGCGGCGCTATGACTGTGGTTGAATGTTGGCATGTACATGTGTTCAGGGCGGGACTCTTGTCAAATGTGCAAAATTTGGTGCAGATCTGAGCATTTATAGTGAAGTTACTTCAACTTCCTGTTTCATGGCTTAATCGTCGACGGCACGGACACGCCCATCGACTAACAACGCGCAGATAGCACAACTTTACATCTTCAATGCCTTGAGAAGGCACAGCAGAAATTTGAAGTCGATCCGACTAAATCCCAGGAGGAGTTCGTTAAAGTACGAAGTGTGTGAATCGATCCCAAAATGGCCGCCAAAATTCAAAATGGCGGACTTCCTGTCGAGTGTAGGGTATGGGTTCTTGAGGCTTTTTGTGCGTCTTGATATGATACACGTCCCCACCAAATTTCGTCCATGTAGGTCGAACGGGGACGAGGGGCTAATTTTTCCAATTTTCTAGGTGGCTAGCGAGCCATTTTCCCACACCCGTCCAGCGAAACCAACAAAATACTGAAATTTTTCACCAGTCCTGACATGCGTGCCAAATTTGGTGAGTTTTCGAGCATGTTGCGACCGCGAAAATGGGGCTTACTTTGCAGAAAAAAGAAAAAAGAAATTAAAGCTGCAAGCAGCGATGGGTGGACCCTCGCACCTGTGGCACGTCGAGCGTGATGCGGCGCGTTGCATATGCTGGAGCTCTCGGCCGGTGCATCTGTGCATTTGCTACGCGATTTGCACGCTGCATGAAGGTTTTGTAACTCACTTCCTGTTGCCAGCAGGTGGCGCAATGACTGTGGGTGAATGTCGGCATGTACATGTGTTCAGGGCGGGACTCTTATTAAACATGTAAAATTTCATGCAGATCTGAAGATCTACAGTGAAGTTACAACCACTTCCTGTGTCATGGCGAAGACTTGATGTTTGACGCCATCGCCATGGACACGCCTGATTGACGAAAACTGCGCAGAGAGCACAACTTTTCATCGTCAATGCCTTTAGAAGGCACAGTAGAAATTTGAAATCGATCTGACTCTATGTCTAGGAGGAGTTAATTAAAATACGGAGTGTGTAAATCATCAAAACTTTACCCTAAAATTCAAAATGGCTGACTTCCTGTTGAGTTTAGGGCATCGCTCCAAGAGGCTTTTTGTGCGTGTAGACATGATATATATGCCACGGAAATTTCGTAACATGTAGGTCAAGCGTGTGGCGGGGGCTGCTTCGTCTCAAGGTCACTTCCTGTTGCCAG
The DNA here is from genome assembly GCA_024633595.2 of Lepomis macrochirus. Classification (NCBI taxonomy): domain Eukaryota; kingdom Metazoa; phylum Chordata; class Actinopteri; order Centrarchiformes; family Centrarchidae; genus Lepomis; species Lepomis macrochirus. Next base: position 36,870,834 of record JALXJV020000009.1, on the reverse strand, counting down.
CAGGTGGCCTATGACCATGGGTGAATGTCGGCATGTACATTTGTTCAGGGCGGGACTCTTGTCAAGCGTGTGAAATTTTGTGCAGATCTGAGCATGTACAATGAAGTTACAACAACTTCCTGTTTCATGGCGAATCATCGACGCCACGGACACGCCCATTGACGAAAACGCGCAGATAGCACAACTTTTCATCGTCAATGGCTTTAGAAGGCACAGCAGAAATTTGAAGTCGATCCGATTAAATCCCTAGGAGGAGTTCGTCAAAGTACGGAGTGTGTAAATCATCGGAAAATTGACGTAAAATTCAAAATGGCCGACTTCCTGTTGGGTTTAGGGCATCGCTCCAAGAGGCTTTTTTGTGCATCTGGACATGATACATGACCCAGAAAAATTTCCTGCATGTAGATCAAACGTGCGGCCGGGGCTGCTTCGTTAAAGGTCACTTCCTGTTACCTGCAGGTGGCGCTATGACTGCAGGTGAATGTTGGCATGTACATGTGTTCAGGGCGGGACTGTTGTCAAAAGTGCCAAATTTCGTGCAGATCTGAGCATGTACAGCCAAGTTACTACAACTTCCTGTTTCATGGCGAATCATCGACGCCACGGACACGCCTATTGAGGAAAACGCGCAGATAGCACAACTTTTCATCTTCAATGCCTTTAGAAGGCACAGCAGAAATTTGAAGTCGATCCGACTAAATCCCTAGGAGGAGTTCGTTAAAGTACGGATGTGTGAATCGTCCCAAAATGGCGGCCAAATTCAAAATGGCGGACTTCCTGTCGAATTTAGGGTATGGGTCCTTGAGGCTTTTGTGCGTCTTGATATGATACACGTCCCCACCGAAGTTTCGTGCATGTAGGTCGAGCGTGGACGAGGGGCTAATTTTTCTAATTTTCCAGGTGGCTTAGCGAGCCATTTTACCTACGCCGTCCAGCGAAACCAACAAAATACTGAAATTTTTCACCAGTCCTGACACGCGTGCCAAATTTGGTGAGTTTTCGAGCATGTTAGCGACGCTGAAAAGTGAGCTTACTTTGCAGAAAAATAAAGAAAGAAAGAAAGAAAGAAAATTAAAGCTGCAAGCAGCGATGGGCGGGCCCTCGCACCTGTAGCGCGTCGGGGTGTGATGCGGCCGCGTTTCATATTCTGGAGGTCTGCCGGTGCGGCTGAGCATTTTCTACGCGATTCGGAAGTTGCATGAAGGTTTTGTACCTCACTTCCTGTTGCCAGCAGGTGGCGCTATGACTGTGGGTGAATGTTGGCATGTAAATGTGTTCAGGGCAGGGCTGTTATTAAACATGTAAAATTTCGTACAGATCTGAGCATGTACAGTGAAGTTACAGCCACTTCCTGTGTCATGGCGAAGACTTGATCTTTGACGCCACGCCACGGACACGCCGATTGACGAAAACGCGCAGATAGCACAACTTTTCATCGTCAATGCCTTTAGAAGGCACAGCAGAAGTCTGAAAGCGATCCGACTAAATCCCTAGGAGGAGTTCGTTAAAATACGGAGTGTGTAGATCATCCCAAAATTGCCATAAAATTCAAAATGGCCGACTTCCTGTTGGGTTTACGGCATTGCTCCAAGAGGCTTTTTGGTACGTCTGGACATGATCAATGTGCCACAGAAATTGCGTACATGCAGGTCAAACGTGCCGCGGGGGATGCTTCGTCAAAGGTCACTTCCTGTTACCAGCAGGTGGCGCTATGACTGGGGGTGAATGTCGGCATGTAGGTTTGTTCAGGGCGGGACTGTCATGCTACATGTAAAATTTCATACAGATCTAAGCATGTACAGCCAAGTTACTACAACTTCCTGTTTCATGGCGAATCATCGACGCCACGGACACGCCCATTGACGAAAACGCGCAGAGAGCACAACTTTACATCGTCAATGCCTTTAGAAGGCACAGCAGAAATTTGAAGTCGATCTGATTAAATCCCTAGGAGGAGTTCGTTAAAGTACGGAGTGTGCAAATCGTCCCAAAATGGTCGCACGATTCAAAATGGCCGACTTCCTGTTGGGTTTAGGGCATGGCTCCAAGAGGCTTTTTTGTACCTCTGGAGATGATACATGTGCCACAGAAATTTCGTACATGTAGGTAAAACGTGCGGCGGGGGCTGCTTCGTTAAAGGTCACTTCCTGTTGCCAGCAGGTGGCGCTATGACGGGGGGTGAATGTCGGCATGTACATGTGTTCAGGGCACGACTCTTGTCAAGCGTGAAAAATTTTGTGCAGATCTGAGCATGTAGAGTGAAGTTACAACAACTTCCTGTTTCCTGGCGAATCGTCGTCGCCACGGACACGCCCATCGACGAAAACGCGCAGAGAGCACAACTTTTCATCATCAATGCCTTTGGAAGGCACAGCAGAAATTTGAAGTCGATCCGACTAAATCCCTAGGAGGAGTTCGTTAAAGTACGGAGTGTGTGAATTGTCCCAAAATGGCGGCCAAATTCAAAATGGCGCACTTCCTGTTGACTTTAGGGTATGGGTTCTTGAGGCTTTTTTGTGCGTCTTGATGTGACACACGTCCCCACCAAATTTCGTGCATGTAGGCCGAACGTGGACGAGGGGCTAATTTTTTCCAATTTTCTAGGTGGCGCTAGCGAGCCATTTTTCCCCGCCCATCCGCGAAACCTACAAAATACGAAATTTTTCACCAGTCCTGACATGCGTGCCAAATTTGGTGAGTTTTCGAGCATGTTGCGGCCGCGAAAATGGGGCTTACTTTGCAGAAAAAAGAAAAAAAAAAAATATAATCCTAACAGTTTCAATAGGGTCCTCGCACGGTTCGTGCTCGGGCCCTAAAAATTAAAGCTGCAAGCAGCGATGGGCTGGCCCTCGCACATGTAGCGTGTCGGGGTGTGAGCTGGCCGCGTTCCCTATTTTGGACCCCTGCCTGCGCGGCTGTGAATTTTCTATGTGTTTCGGACGCTGCATCAAGGTTTTGTACCTCACTTCCTGTTGCCAGCAGGTGGCGCTATGACTGTGGGTGAATGTCAGCATGTAAATGTGTTCAGGGCGAGGCTGTTATTAAACATGTAAAATTTCGTACAGATCTGAGCAAGTACACTGAAGTTACAACCACTTCCATTGTCATGGCGAAGACTTGATCTTTGACGCCACGCCACGGACACGCCGATTGATAGCACAACTTTTCATCGTCAATGCCTTTACAAGGCACAGCAGAAATTTGAAGTCGATCCGACTAAATCCCTAGGAGGAGTTAGTTAAAGTACGTGAGTGTGTAAATCACCAAAAGCGCTTCCATAAAATAAAAAATGGCCGACTTCCTGTTGAGTTTAGGGAGTGGTCCAAGAGGCTTTTGTGCGACTGGACATAATACATGAGCCACAGAAATTTTGAACATGTAGGTCAACCGTGCAGTGGGGCTGCTTCAGCTAAATGTGACACAAAGTTTACTTCCTGTTGCCAGCAGGTGGCGCTATGACTGTGGGTGAATGTCGGCATGTAGATTCGTTCAGGGCGGGACTCTTGTCAACCGTGCAAAATTTTGTGCAGATCTGAGCAAATACACAGAAGTTACAGCAACTTCCTGTTTCATGGCTGAATCATCGCCACCACGGACACGCCCATTGACGAAAACTCGCAGATAGCACAACTTTTCATCGTCAATGCCTTTAGAAGGCACAGCAGAAATTTGAAGTCGATCTGATTAAATCCCTAGGAGGAGTTCGTTAAAGTACGAAGTGTGCAAATCGTCCCAAAATGGCCACCAAATTCAAAATGGCGGACTTCCTGTTGAGTTTAGGGTATGGGTTCTTGAGGCTTTTTTGTGCGTCTGGACATGGTAAATGTGCCACAAAAATTTCATACATGTAGCTCAAACGTGCGGCGGGGGCTGCTTCGTTAAAGGTCACTTCCGGTTGCCAGCAGGTGGCGCTATGACTGCAGATGAATGTCGGCATGTACATTTGTTCAGGGCTGGACTCTTGTCAAACGTGCCAAATTTCGTGCAGATCTGAGCATGTACACTGAAGTTAGAACAACTTCCTGTTTCATGGCGAATGTTCGACGCCACGGACACGCCCATTGACGAAAATGCGCAGATAGCACAACTTTACATCATCAATGCCTTTAGAAGGCACAGTAGAAATTTGAAGTCGATCTGCCTAACTCCCTAGGAGGAGTTCGTTAAAGTACGGAGTGTGTAAATCGTCCAAAAATGGCAGCCAAATTCAAAATGGCTGACTTCCTGTTGACTTTAGGGTATGGGTTCTTGAGGCTTTTTTGTGCGTATTGAAGTGATACACGTCCCCACCAAATTTCGTTCATGTAGGTGGAGCGTGGACGAGGGGCTAATTTTTCTAATTTTCTAGGTGGCGCTAGCGAGCCATTTTGCCCGCCGATCCAGCGAAACCCACAAAATACGAAATTTTTCACCAGTCCTGACATGCTTGCCAAATTTGATGAGTTTTCGAGCATGTTGAGGCCGCGAAAAATGAGCTTCCTTTGCAGAAAAATAAAGAAAGAAAGAAAAAAATTAAAGCTGCAAGCAGCGATGGGCGGGCCCTCGCACATGTGGCACGTCGGGGCGTGAGGCGGCCGCGTCGCAAATTCCGGACCTCTGCCTTTGTGGCTGTGAATTTGCTATGCGTTTCGGATGCTGCGTGACGGTGTTATACGTCGCTTCCTGTGTCCCACCGCGAGCGTAATTGGCGCCAAAAGTCACACAGCCTATCAGGAAGTCGTGGCACATAAGGCACCCAAGTTTGGTGTCAATCAGCCATTCCAAAGATAAGATATGACATCAGTTCCTGTTTTTGCAATTTTGCAAAAGGAAATCGTCATCGCACAGAGGCGTGTCCTATACCATATGAATCAGCAGTATCCCCCAAACACAGTGACATAAAGTTTATAAATGTGTGATGTAGATATGCGTAGTTAGAAGGCAAAATGTTTGTTGGTTGTAATGCCATTGAAATGAATGGGATTTCTCCACAGTATTTGAGCTGCGATTGTAGCGCCACCTATAAGGCGAATTGCACCAAATTTGTCAGGTGTAATCAGGGGCCCACGGGGAACAATTGACCCAAATTTGGTGTCAATCTGACCTGCGGTTCCGGAGATATAAAATTAATGTAAGTCAATGGGATTCTTTTCCGTGTTTAATCCCCAATAACAGCGCCACCTATGGGCACATTAGGATGCACTTTGGTACCTGAGGTCAGGGGACCATGCTGAAAAATTTGGCACGAAGTTCACGTCAATGCGACTTGTGGTTATACCAGAACATATTTTTCGCGTTAAACAGCGCCACCTAGGGGCTAGTTGCACCAAATTTTGCAAGGGCCCTCAGGGGGGCGTCCCACATAAGTCATCCGAGTTTGGTGTCGATTGGCCATTCCATAGCAAAGATATGACATCAGTTAGTGTTGCTAGCGTTTTGCGTGAGTAATTGCTAGCTTATAGCGGGAACAGTTTTTTGCGTATCGATCTGGGGAGCACAAGCCAGTATGATGTGTGTCCGGAGATGGTCCATGCCAAATTTGGTGTCGATCGGACTTGCGGTTTCGGAGGAGTTAATTCTGAGTGGCTAGTCAGTTTTCGTGATTTTGCACAAAAAATTGAAGGCGGAAATGGGCGAGGCCTATACCAGGAGATTCAGCTCGATCCACTATATATAGACATGTCCCCAAAAAATGTTGTGCATGTAGGTGAAACGTGGGGCAGGGGCTGTTTCGTTAAAGGTGACTTCCGGTTGCCAGCAGGTGGCGCTATCACCGGTGGTGAATGTCGGCATGTAGATTTGTTCAGGACGGGACTCTTGTCAAATGTACAAAATTTGGTGCCGATCTGAGCATGTTCACTGAAGTTACAACAACTTCCTGTTTCATGGAGAATCATCGACGCCACGGACACGCCCATTGACGAAAACGCGCAGATAGCACAACTTTACATTGTCAATGTCTTGAGAAGGCACAGCAGAAATTTGAAGTCGATCCGACTAAATCCCTAGGAGGAGTTCGTTAAAGTACGGAGTGTGCAAATCATCCCAAAATGGCCCCAAAATTCAAAATGGCGGACTTCCTGTAGATTTTAGGGTATGGGTTCAAGAGGCTTTTTTGTGCGTCTGGACATGCCAGATTTACCACAGAAATTTCGTAGATGTCGGTCAAACGTGCGGCGGGGGCTGCTTCGTTAAAGGTCACTTCCTGTTGCCAGCAGGTGGCGCTATGACTGTGGTTGAATGTTGGCATGTACATGTGTTCAGGGCGGGACTCTTGTCAAGCGTGCCTAATTTCATGCAGATCTGAGCATGTACAATGAAGTTACAACAACTTCCTGTTTCATGGCGAATCATCGACACCACGGACACGCCCATTGACGAAAACGCGCAGATAGCACAACTTTTCATCGTCAATGCCTTGAGAAGACACAGCAGAAATTTGAAGTCGATCCGACAAAATCCCTAGGAGGAGTTAGTTAAAGTACGGAGTGTGTGAATCGTCCTAAAATGGCGGCCAAATTCAAAATGGCGGACTTCCTGTTGAGTTTAGGGTATGGGTTCTTGAGGCTTTTTTGTGCGTCTTGATATGATAAACGTCCCCACCAAATTTCGTGCACGTAGGTCGAACGTGGACGAGGGGCTAATTTTTTCTAATTTTCTAGGTGGCGCTAGCGAGCCATTTTGCCCCGCCCGTCCGCGAAACCCACAAAATACGAAATTTTTCACCAGTCCTGACATGCGTGCCAAATTTGGTGAGTTTTCGAGCATGTTGCGACCGCGAAAATTGAGCTTACTTTGCAGAAAAAGAAAGAAAAAAAAAAAAAAAATTAAAGCTGCAAGCAGCGATGGGCTGGCCCTCGCACCTGTAGCGCGTCGGGGTGTGAGCCGGTCGCGTTGCCTATTGTGGACCCCTGCCTGTGCGGCTGTGCATTTTCTATGCGCTTCGGACGCTGCATGAAGGTTTTGTACCTCACTTCCTGTTGCCAGCAGGTGGCGCTATCAATGTGGGTGAATGTCGGCATGTAAATGTGTTCAGGGCGGGGCTGTTATTAAACATGTAAAATTTCGTACAGATCTGAGCATGTACATTGAAGTTACAACCACTTCCTGTGTCATGGCGAAGATTTGATCTTTGACGCCACGCCATGGACACGCTGATTGACGAAAACGCGCAGATAGCACAACTTTTCATCATCAATGCCTTTAGAAGGCACAGCAGAAATTTGAAGTCGATCCGACTAAATCCCTAGGAGGAGTTAGTTAAAGTACGGAGTGTGTAAATCATCCAAAAATGGACGTACAATTCAAAATGGCCGACTTCCTGTTGAGTTTAGGGCATCGCTCCAAGAGGCATTTTTGTGCGTCTGGACATGATAGATATACCACAGAATTTCCGTAACTGTAGGTTAAACGTAGCGCAGGGGCTGCTTCGTTCAAGGTCACTTCCTGTTGCCAGCAGGTGGCGCTATGACCATGGGTGAATGTCGGCATGTAGATTTGTTCAGGGCAGGACTGTTGTCAAGTGTGCAAAAGTTCGTGCAGATCTGAGCATGTACAGCCAAGTTACTATAACTTCCTGTTTCATGGCGAATCATCGACGCCACGGACACGCCCATTGACGAAAACGCGCAGAGAGCACAACTTTACATTGTGAATGCCTTTAGAAGGCACAGCAGAAATTTGAAGTCGATCCGACTAAACCCCTAGGAGGAGTTTGTGAAAGTACGGAGTGTGTAAATCATCGGAAAATTGCCGTAAAATTCAAAATGGGCGACTTCCTGTTGGGTTTAGGGCATCGATCCAAGAGGCTTTTTTGTGCATCTGGACATGATACATGACCCAGAAAAATTTCCTGCACGTAGATCAAACGTGCGGCCGGGGCTGCTTCATTAAAGGTCACTTCCTGTTACCAGCAGGTGGCGCTATGACTGCGGGTGAATGTTGGCATGTACATGTGTTCAGGGCGGGACTCTTGTCAAAAGAGCCAATTTTCGTGCAGATCTGAGCATGTACAGCCAAGTTACTACAACTTCCTGTTTCATGCCGAATCATCGACGCCTCGGACACGCCCATTGAGGAAAACGCGCAGATAGCACAACTTTTCATCTTCAATGCCTTTAGAAGGCACAGCAGAAATTTGAAGTCGATCCGACTAAATCCCTAGGAGGAGTTCGTTAAAGTACGGAGTGTGTGAATCGTCCCAAAATGGCGGCCAAATTCAAAATGGCGGACTTCCTGTCGAATTTAGGGTATGGGTCCTTGAGGCTTTTTTGTGCGTCTTGATATGATACACGTCCCCACCGAAGTTTCGTGCATGTAGGTCGAACGTGGACGAGGGGCTAATTTTTTCTAATTTTCCAGGTGGCTAGCGAAGCCATTTTGCCCGCCCGTCCGCGAAACCAACAAAATACTGAAATTTTTCACCAGTCCTGACAAGTGTGCCAAATTTGGTGAGTTTTCGAGCATGTTGCAGCCGCGAAAATGGAGCTTACTTTGCAGAAAAATAAAGAAAGAAAGAAAAAAAAAATTAAAGCTGCAAGCAGCGATGGGCGGCCCTCGCACCTGTAGCGTCGTTGGGCGTGATGCTGCCGCGTTGCATATTCTGGAGCTCTGGCCAGTGTGTCTGTGCATTTTCTACTGCGATTTGGACGTTGCATGAAGGTTTTGTACCTCACTTCCTGTTGCCAGCAGGTGGCTATGACTGTTGGTAAATGTCGGCATGTACATGAGTTCAGGGCAGGACTGTTATCCAACATGTAAAGTTTGGTGCAGATGTGAGCATGTACAGTGAAGTTACAACCACTTCCTGTGTCATGGCGTAGAGTTGATCTTTGACGCCACGCCATCGGACACGCCGATTGACATATACACGCAGATAGCACAACTTTACATCGTCAATGCCTTTAGAAGGCACAGCAGAAATTTGAAGTCGATCGGACTAAACCCCTAGGAGGAGTTAGTTAAAGTACGGAGTGTGTAGATCGTCCCAAAATGGCCGCACAATTCAAAATGGCCGACTTCCTGTCAGGTTTAGGGCATTGCTCCAAGAGGCTTTTTTGTGCGTCTGGACATGATCCATGTGCCACAGAAATTTCGCATACATGTAGGTCAAAGCGTGCGGCGGGGCTGCTTCGTTAAAGTTCACTTCCTGTTGCCAGCAGGTGGCGCTATGACTGTGGGTGAATGTCGGCATGTAGCGCGTGTTCAGGGCTGGGCTCTTGACAAACGTGCAAAATTTCATGCAGATTTGAGCATATACAGCCAAGTTGCAACAACTTCCTGTTTCATGGCTGAATCATCAACGCCACGGACACGCTCCATTGACGAAAACGCGCAGATAGCACAACTTTACATCGTCAATGCCTTTAGAAGGCACAGCAGAAATTTGAAGGCAATCCGATGGAATCCCTAGGAGGAGTTAGTTAAAGTACGGAGTGTGCTGAATCGTCCCAAAATGGCAGCCAAATTCAAAATGGCGGACTTCCTGTTGAGTTTAGGGTATGGGTTCTTGAGGCTTTTTTGTGCGCCTTGATATGATACACGTCCCCACCAAATTTCGTCCATGTAGGTCAAACGTGGATCGAGGGCTAATTTTTTCCAATTTTCTAGGTGGCGCTAGCGAGCCATTTTGCCACGCCCGCACGCCGAAACCCACAAAATACTGAAATTTTTCACCAGTCCTGACACGCCGTGCCAAATTTGGTGAGTTTTCGAGCATGTTACGACCGCTAAAATGGGGCTTACTTTGCAGAAAAAAAGAAAAAAGAAAAAAAAAAAAAAAAATAATCCTTACAATTTCAATAGGGTCCTCGCACCGTTAGTGCTCGGGCCCTAATAATCCTTACATTTCAATAGGGTCCTCGCACCGCTAGTGCTCGGGCCCTAAAAAAATAATCCTAACAGTTTCAATAGGGTCCTTCGCACGTTTCGTGCTCGGGCCCTAAATAATCCTAACAGTTTCAATAGGGTCCTCGCACGGTTCGTGCTCTCGGGCCCTAAAATAAAATTAAAGCTGCAAGCAGCGATGGCCGGGCCCTCGCACATGTGGCGCGCGGGGCGTGCGGCGTGGCGCTGCCTATTGTGGACCCTGCCTGCAGCTGGCTGTGAATTTTCTATGCGTTTCGGACGCTGCATGAAGGTTTTGTAACTCACTTCCTGTTGCCAGCGGGTGGCGCTATGACTGTGGGTGAATGTGGGCATGAACATGAGTTCAGGCTGGGACCCTTATCCTACATGTAAAGTTTGGTGCCATTGTGAGCATGTACACTGAAGTTACAACTACTTCCTGTGTCATGGCGAAGACTTGATCTTTGACGCCACGCCACGGACACGCCCATCGAAAAAACGGCCAGATAGCACAACTTTTCATCGTCAATGCCTTTAGAAGGCACAGCAGAAATTTGAATTCGATCCGACTAAATCCCTAGGAGGAGTTTGTTAAAGTATGGAGTGTGTGAATCATCCACAAATGGCCGTACAATTCGAAATGGCCGACTTCCTGTTGGGTTTAGGGTATGGCTCCAAGAGGCTTTTTTGTACCTCTGGACATGGTCCATGTGCCACAGAAATTTCGTACATGTAGGTCAAACGTGCAGTGGGGGCTTCTTCGTTAAAGGTCACTTCCTGTTGCCATCAGGTGGCGCTATGACTGTGGGTGAATGTTTGCATGTACATGTGTTCAGGGTGGGACTGTTATTAAACATGTGAAATTTCGTACAGATCTGAACATCTACAGTGAAGTTACAACCACTTCCTGTGTCATGGCGATGAATTGATGTTTGACGCCACGCCACGGACACGCCCATCGACGAAAACGCGCAGATAGCACAACTTTTCATCGTCAATGCCTTTAGAAGGCACAGCAGAAATTTGAAGTCGATCCGACAAAATCCCTAGGAGGAGTTAGTTAAAGTACGGAGTGTGTAAATCGTCCAAAAATGGACGCAAAATTGAAAATGGCTGACTTCCTGTTGGGTTTAGGTCATCGCTCCAAGAGGCTTTTTTGTACGCCTGGACATAATACATGTGCCACAGAAATTTCGTACATGTAGGTAAAACGTGCGGCGGGGGCTGCTTCGTTAAAGGTCACTTCCTGTTGCCAGCAGGTGGCGCTATGACTGTGGGTGAATTTTGGCATGTACACTTGTTCAGGGTGGGACTCTTGTCAATCGTGCAAAATTTCGTGCAGATCTGAGCATGTACACTGAAGTTACAACAACTTCCTGTTTCATGGCGAATCATCGACGCCACAGACACGCCCCTGGACGAAAACGCGCAGATAGCACAACTTAAGCTCGTCAATGCCTTTAGAAGGCACAACAGAAATTTGAAATCGATCGGACTAAATCCCTAGGAGGAGTTTGTTAAAGTACGGAGTGTGTAAATGGTCCCAAAATGGCCACCAAATTCAAAATGGCGGTCTTCCTGTCGAGTTTAGGGTATGGGTTCTTGAGGCTTTTTTGTGCGTCTTGATATGATACACGTCCCCACCAAATCTCGTGCATGTAGGTCGAACGTGGACGAGGGGCTAATTTTTTCTAATTTTGTAGGTGGCTTAGTGAGCCATTTTGCCCTCGCCAGTCCGCTGAAACCCCAAAATACGAAATTTTTCACCAGTCCTGACATGCGTGCCAAATTTGGTGAGTTTTCGAGCATGTTGCGGCCGCGAAAAATGAGCTTACTTTGCAGAAAAATAAAGAAATTAAAGCTGCAAGCAGCGATGAAGTGGCCCTCGCACCCGTGAAGCGCCGGGGTGTGATGCGGCCGCGTTGCATATTCTGGAGCTCTGCCAGTCGCCTGTGCATTTGCTACGCGCTCGGACGCTGCATGAAGGTTTTGTACCTCACTTCCTGTTGCCAGCAGGTGGCTTATGACTGTGGGTGAATGTCGGCATGTACATGTGTTCAGGGCAGGGCTGTTATTAAACATGTAAAATTTCGGACAGATCTGAGCATGTACAGTGAAGTTACAGCCACTTCCTGTGTCATGGCTGAAGACTTGATCTTTGACGCCATCGCCATCGGACACGCCGATTGACTAAAACGCAGCAGATAGCACAACTTTTCATCGCCAATGCCTTTAGAAGGCACAGCAGAAATTTGAAGTCGATCCGACTAAATCCCTAGGAGGAGTTAGTTAAAATATGGAGTGTGTAAATCGCTCCAAAATGGCGGCCATAAATAAAATGGCGGACTTCCTGTCGAGTTTAGGGTATGGGTTCTTGAGGCTTTTTTGTACGCCTGGACATGATAGATGTGCCACAGAAATTTCGTACATGTAAGTCAAACGTCGCGGCGGGGCTGCTTCGTTAAAGTTCACTTCCTGTTGCCAGCAGGTGGCGCTATGACTGTGGGTGAATGTCGGCATGTAGATTCGTTCAGGGCGGGACTCTTGTCAAACGTGTAAAATTTCGTGCAGATCTGAGCATGTACAGCCAAGTTACTACAACTTCCTGTTTCATGGCGATTCATCGACGCCACGGACACGCCCATTGACGAAAACGCGCAGATAGCACAACTTTTCATCGTCAATGCCTTGAGAAGGCACAGCAGAAATTTGAAGTCGATCCGACTAAATCCCTAGGAGGAGTTCGTCAAAGTACGGAGTGTGCAAATCGTCTCAAAATGGCCACCAAATTCAAAATGGCGGACTTCCTGTCGAGTTTAGGGTATGGGTTCTTGAGGCTTTTTTGTGCGTCCTGATATGATACACGTCCCCACCAAATTTCGTGCATGTACGTCAAACGGGGACGAGGGGCTAATTTTTCCTAATTTTTTAGGTGGCTTAGCGAGCCATTTTGGCACGCCCGTCCGCTGAAACCCACAAAATACGAAATTTTTCACCAGTCCTGACACGCGTGCCAAATTTGGTGAGTTTTCGAGCATGTTAGCGGCCGCTAAAAATGAGCTTACTTTGCAGAAAAAATAAAGAAAGAAAGAAAGAAAGAAAAAAAAATAAATAATCCTAACAGTTTCAATAGGGTCCTCGCATCGGTTCGTGCTCGGGCCCTAAAAAAGAAAAAAAGAAAATTAAAGCTGCAAGCAGCGATAGCAGGCCCTCGCATTACGTAGCGCCGGGTGTGATGCTGCCGCTGTTGCATATTCTGGAGCTCGGCCGATGTATCTGTGCATTTGCTACGCCGATTTGGACGTTTCATGAAGGTTTTGTACCTCACTTCCTTTTGCCAGCAGGTGGCTTATGACTGTGGGTGAATGTCGGCATGTACATGTGTTCAGGGCGGACTCTTGTCAAACGTGGCAAAATTTCGCGCAGATCTGAGCATCTACAGTGAAGTTACAACCACTTCCTCTGTCATGGCGATGACTTGATCTTTGACGCCACGCCACGGACACGCCCATCAACAAAAACTCACAGATAGCACAACTTTTCATCTTAAATGCCTTTAGACGTCACAGCAGAAATTAGAAGTCGATCCGACCAAATCCCTAGGAGGAGTTCGTCAAAATACCGAGTGTGTAAATCATCCAGAAATTGCCATAAAATTCAAAATGGCCGACTTCCTGTTGGATTTAGGGCATCGCTTCAGGAGGCTTTTTTGTGCGTCTGGACATGATCCATGTGCCACAAAAATTTCATAAATGTAGGGCAGACCTTAGGCTGGGGCTGCTTTGTTAAAGGTCACACAAAGGTCACTTCCTGTTGCCAGCAGGTGGCGCTATGACTGTGGGTGAATGTCAGCATGTAGATCTGTTCAGGGCGGGAATCTTGTCAAGCGTGTAAAATTTCGTGCAGATCTGAGAATCTACAGTGAAGTTACTAACCACTTCCTGTGTCATGGCGAAGAGTTGATCTTTGACGCCATCGCCACAGATACTTCCATTGACATATATGCGCAGATAGCACAACTTTACATCGTCAATGCCTTTAGAAGGCACAGCAGAAATTTGAAGTCGATCCGACTAAATCCCTAGGAGGAGTTAGTTAAAATACGGAGTGTGTAAATCACCAAAACTTTGCCATAAAATTCATAATGGCCGACTTCCTGTTGAGTTTAGGGCATCGCTCCAAGAGGCTTTTTGGTACGTCTGGACATGATACATGTGCCACAGAAATTTCATAAGTGTAGGTTAAACGTGCGGCGGGGGCTGCTCCGTTAAAGGTCACTTCCTGTCGCCAGCAGGTGGCGCTATGACTATGGTTTAATGTTGGCATGTACATTTGTTCAGGGCGGGACTCTTATAAAATGTGTAAAATTTCGTACAGATCTGAGCATGTACACTGAAGTTACAACAACTTCCTGTTTCATGGCGAATCATCGACGCCACGGACACGCCCATGGACGAAAACACTCAGATAGCACAACTTTGCATCGTCAATGCCTTGAGAAGGCACAGCAGAAATTTGAAGTCGATCCGACTAAATCCCTAGGAGGAGTTCGTTAAAGTACGGAGTGAGTGAATCGTCCCCAAAATGGCCGCAGAATTCAAAATTGCGGACTTCCTGTCGAGTTTAGGGTATGGGTTCTTGAGGCTTTTTTGTGCGTCTTGATATGATACACGTCCCCACCAAATTTCGTGCATGTAGGTCGAACCTGGACGAGGGGCTAATTTTTCTAATTTTCTAGGTGGCGTTAGCGAGCCATTTCGCCCCGCCGTCCTCGAAACCCACAAAATACTGAAATTTTTTCACCAGTCCTGACATGCGTGCTAAATTTGGTGAGTTTTCGAGCATGTTGAGGCCGCGAAAATTGAGCTTACTTTGCAGAAAAAAAAGAAAGAAAGAAAGAAAAAAAAAATTAAAGCTGCAAGCAGCGATGGGTGGCCCTCGCACCTGTAGCACGCCGGAGTGTGATGCGTCGCCGCTGCATATTGTGGAGGTCGGCCGGTCGCGTCTGTGCATTTGCTATGCGCTCGGACGCTGCATGAAGGTTTTGTACCACACTTCCTGTTGCCAGCAGGTGGCGCTATGACTGTGGCTAAATGTCGGCATGTACATGTGTTCAGGGTGGTACTGTTATCCTACATGTAAAGTTTTGTGCAGATGTGATCATCTACAGTGAAGTTACAACCACTTCCTGTATCATGGCGATGACTTGATCTTTGACGCCACGCCACGGACACGCCATTGACGAAAACGCGCAGATAGCACAACTTTACATCGTCAATGCCTTTAGAAGGCAAAGCAGAAATTTGAAGTCGATCCGACTCTATCTCTAGGAGGAGTTAGTTAAAATACGGAGTGTGTAAATCACCAAAACTTTGCCATAAAATTCAAAATGGCCGTCTTCCTGTTGAGTTTAGGGCAACGCTCCAAGAGGCTTTTTTGTGCGTCTGGACATGATAGATGTACCACAGAAATTTCGTACATGTAGGTCAAACCTGTGTCGGGGGCTGCTTCGTTGAAGGTCACTTCCTGTTGCCAGCAGGTGGCGCTATGACTATGGTTGAATGTTGGCATGTACATTTGTTCAGGGCGGGACTGTTGTCAAATGTACAAAATTTGGTGCAGATCTGAGCATGTATAGCGAAGTTACTACAACTTCCTGTTTCATGGCTGAATCATCGACGCCACGGACACGTCCATTGACTAAAACGCAGCAGATAGCACAACTTTTAATCGTCAATGCCTTTAGAAGGCACAGCCGAAATTTGAAGTCGATCTGATTACATCCCTAGGAGGAGTTAGTTAAAGTACAGAGTGTGTAAATCGTCCAAAAATGGCGGCACAATTCAAAATGGCGGACTTCCTGTCGAGTTTAGGGTATGGATTCTTGAGGCTTTTTTGTGCATCTTGATAGGATACACCTCCCCCCAAAATTTTGTGCGTGTAGATCAAACGTGCGGCGGGGGCTGCTTCGTTAAAGGTCACTTCCTGTTGCCAGCAGGTGGCGCTATGACTGTGGGTGAATGTCGGCATGTAGATTGGTTCAGGGCGGGACTCTTGTCAATAGTGTCAAATTTCGTGCAGATCTGAGCATGTACAGCCAAGTTACAACAACTTCCTGTTTCATGGCGAATCATCGAAGCCACGGACACGCCCATTGACGAAAACGCGCAGATAGCACAACTTTGAATCGTCAATGCCTTGAGAAGGCACAGCAGAAATTTGAAGTTGATCCGACTAAATCCCTAGGAGGAGTTCGTTAAAGTACGAAGTGTGCAAATCGTCCCAAAATGGCCACCAAATTCAAAATGGCGGACTTCCTGTCGAGTTTAGGGTATGGGTTCTTGAGGCTTTTTGTGCGCCTTGATATGATACACGTCCCCACCAAATTTCGTGCATGTAGGTCGAACGCGGACGAGGGGCTAATTTTTCTAATTTTCTAGGTGGCTTAGCGAAGCCATTTTGCCACGCTCATCCAGCGAAACCCACAAAATACGAAATTTTTCACCAGTCCTGACATGCGTGCCAAATTTGGTGAGTTTTCGAGGATGTTGAGGCCGCGAAAATTGAGGCTACTTTGCAGAAAAAAGAAAGAAAAAAAAAAAAAAATAAAATTAAAGCTGCAAGCAGCGATGGGCGGGCCCTCGCACCTGTAGCGCGTTGGGGTGTGAGCCGGTCGCGTTGCCTATTGTGGACCCCTGCCTGTGCGGCAGTGAATTTTCTATGGGCTTCGGACGCTGCATGAAGGTTTTGTAACTCACTTCCTGTTGCCAGTGGGCTGCGCTATGACTGTGGGTGGATGTCTGCATGTACATGAGTTGAGGGCGGGACTCTTATCCTACATGGAAATTTTGGTGCCGATGTGAGCATGTACAGTGAAGTTACAACCACTTCCTGGGTCATGGCAAAGACTTGATCTTTGACGCCACGCATACCGGACACGTCCATTGACGAAAACGCACAGATAGCACAACTTTTCATCATCAATGCCTTTAGAAGGTACAGCAGAAATTTTAAGTCGATCCGACTAAATTTCTAGGAGGAGTTCGTTAAAATACAGTGTGTGTAAATCATCCAAAAATTGCTTTAAAATTCAAAATGGCCGACTTCCTGTTGAATTTAGGGCATCGCTCCAAGAGGCTTTTTTGCGTCTGGACATGATACATGACTCCAAAAAATTTCCTGCATGTAGATGACACGTGCGGCGGGGGCTGCTTCGTTAAATGTCACTTCCTGTTGCCAGCAGGTGGCGCTATGACTGTGGTTGAATTTTGGCATGTAGTTTTGTTCAGGGCGGGACTCTTGTCAAGCGTATAAAATTTCGTGCAGATCTGAGCATGTATAGCGAAGTTACTACAACTTCCTGTTTCATGGCGAATCATCGACGCCACGGACACGCCCATTGACGAAAAAGCGCAGATAGCACAACTTTTCATCGTCAATGCCTTTAGAAGAAACAGCAGAAATTTGAAGTCGATCTGATTACATCCCTAGGAGGAGTTAGTTAAAATGCGAGTGTGTAAATCATCCAAAAATGGACACACAATTCAAAATGGCTGACTTCCTGTTGAGATTAGAGGAGTGGTCCAAGAGGCTTTTTTGTACGTCTGGACATGATAGATACACTACAGAAATTCTGTAACTCTAGGTTAAACGTGGGGCGGGGGCTGCTTCGTTAAATGTCACTTCCTGACGCCAGCAGGTGGCGCTATGACTGTGAGTAAATGTCGGCATGTACTTTTGTTCAGGGCGGGACTCTTGTCAAACGTGCAAAATTTCGCGCAGATGTGAGCATGTACACTGAAGTTATAACAACTTCCTGTTTCATGGCGAATCATGGACGCCACGGACACGGCCATTGACGAAAACGCGCAGATAGCACAACTTTACATCGTCAATGCCTTTAGAAGGCACAGCAGAAATTTGATGTCGATCTGACTAAATCCCTAGGAGGAGTTCGTTAAAGTACGGAGTGAGTAAATCGTCCCAAAATGGCCACCAAATTCAAAATGGCGGACTTCCTGTCGAGTTTAGGGCATGGGTTATTGAGGCTTTTTTGTGCGTCTTCATACGATACACGTCCCCACCAAATTTCGTCCATGTAGGTCAAACGTGGACGAGGGGCTAATTTTTTCTAATTTTCTAGGTGGCGCTAGCGAGCCATTTTGCCACGCCGTCCGCTGAAACCCACAAAATACGAAATTTTTCACCAGTCCTGACACGCGTGCCAAATTTGGTGAGTTTTCGAGCATGTTGCGCCGCGAAAATTGAGCTTACTTTGCAGAAAAATAATAATAAAGAAAAAAAAAAAAAAATAATCCTAACAGTTTCAATAGGGTCCTCGCGACCGCTAGTGCTCGGCCCTAATAATCCTTACAATTTCAATAGGGTCCTCGCACGGTTCGTGCTCGGGCCCTAATAATAATCCTAACAGTTTCAATAGGGTCCTCGCACCGTTAGTGCTCGGGCCCTAAATATAATCCTAACAGTTTCAATAGGGTCCTCGCACGGTTCGTGCTCGGGCCCTAATTAAAGCTGCAAGCAGCGATGGGCAGGCACTCGCACCTGTAGCGCGTCGGGGTGTGATGCGGCCGCGTTGCATATTCTGGAGCTCGTCCGGTGCCATCTGTGCATTTGCTACGCGATTTGGACGTTGCATGAAGGTTTTGTACCTCACTTCCTGTTGCCAGCAGGTGGCGCTATGACTTTTGGTGAAAGTCGGCATGTACATGTGTTCAGGACTGGACTGTTATCGCATACATGTAAAGTTTGGTGCAGATGTGAGCATGTACACTGAAGTTACAACAACTTCCTCTGTCATGGCGAAGACTTGATCTTTGACGCCATACGCCACTGACATGCCATTGACTAAAACGCTGCAGATAGCACAACTTTGCATCGTCAATGTCTTTAGGAGGTACAGCAGAAATTTGAAGTCGATGTGATTAAATCCCTAGGAGGAGTTAGTTAAAGTACACGGAGTGTGTAAGTCATCCAAAAATGGCCATACAATTCAAAATGGCCGACTTCCTGTTGGGTTTAGGGCATCGCTCCAAGAGGCTTTTTTGTGCGTCGTGACATGATAGATGTGCCACAGAAATTTCGTACATGTAGATCAAACGTGGGGAGGGGGCTGCTTTGTTAAAGGTCACTTCCTGTTACCAGCAGGTGGCGCTATGACTATGGTTGAATGTTGGCATGTACATGTGTTCAGTGCGGGACTCTTGTCAAAGCGTGCAAAATTGCGTGCAGATCTGAGCATGTACAGCCAAGTTACAACAACTTCCTGTTTCATGGCGTAATGTTCGACGCCATCGGACACGCTCATTGATCTGAAAACGCGCAGATAGCACAACTTTACATCGTCAATGCCTTTAAAAGGCACAGCAGAAATTTGAAACCGATCCGAGAAAATCCCTAGGAGGAGTTCGTTAAAGTACAGTGTATAAATCACTAAAAAATGGCGGTAAAATGCAAAATGGCCGACTTCCTGTTGGGTTTGGAGCATCGCTCCAAGAGGCTTTTTTGTGCGTCTTGACATGATAGATGTGCCACAGAAATTTCGTACATGTAGGTCAAACGTGCAGCGGGGGCTGCTTCGTTAAACGTGACATCCTGTTGCCAGAAGGTGGCGCTATGACTGGGGGTGAATGTCGGCATGTAGATTTGTTCAGGGTGGGACTCTTGTCAAACATGTAAAATTTCGTGCAGAGCTGAGCATGGACAGGCAAGTTACAACAACTTCCTGTTTCATGGCGAATCATCGACGCCACAGACACGCCCCTGGACGAAAACGCGCAGATAGCACAACTTAAGCTCGTCAATGCCTTTAGAAGGCACAACAGAAATTTGAAATCGATCGGACTAAATCCCTAGGAGGAGTTCGTTAAAGTACGGAGTGTGTAAATGGTCCCAAAATGGCCACCAAATTCAAAATGGCGTTCTTCCTGTCGAGTTTAGGGTATGGGTTCTTGAGGCTTTTTTGTGCGTCTTGATATGATACACGTCCCCACCAAATCTCGTGCATGTAGGTCGAACGTGGATGAGGGGCTAATTTTTTCTAATTTTGTAGGTGGCGCTAGTGAGCCATTTTGCCCCGCCCGTCCACGAAACCCACAAAATACGAAATTTTTCACCAGTCCTGACACGCGTGCCAAATTTGGTGAGTTTTCGAGCATGTTGCGGCCGCGAAAATGGGGCTTACTTTGCAGAAAAAAGAAAAATTAAAGCTGCAAGCAGCGATGGGCGGGCCCTCGCACATGTAGCGCGTCGGGGTGTGAGCTGGTCGCGTTGCCTATTGTGGACCCCTGCCTGTGCAGCTCTGAATTTGCTACGCGCTTCAGACATTGCATGAAGGTTTTGTACCTCACTTCCTGTTGCCAGCAGGTGGCGCTATGACTGTGGGTGAATGTGGGCATGTACATGTGTTCAGGGCGGACTCTTATGTAACATGTAAAATTTCGTAAGGATCTGAGCATGTACACTGAAGGTACAACCACTTCCTGTTTCATGGCGATGAGTTGATCTTTGACGCCATGCCACGGACACACCCATTGACTGAAAATGCACAGATAGCACAACTTTACATCGTCAATGCCTTTAGACGTCACAGCAGAAATTAGAAGTCGATCCGACCAAATCCGTAGGAGGAGTTAGTCAAAATACGAGTGTGTAAATCGTCCAAAAATTGCCATAAAATTCAAAATGGCCGACTTCCTGTTGGGTTTAGGGCATCGCTCCAAGAGGCTTTTGTGCGTCTTGACATGTTACATGTGACACAGAAATTTCATACATGTAGGTTAAACGTCGCGTGCGGGGCTGCTTTGTTAAAGGTGACTTCCTGTTGCCAGCAGGTGGCGCTATGACTGTGGGTTAATGTCGGCATGTACATGTGTTCAGGGCGGGACTCTTGTGAAACGTGCAAAATTTCGTGCAGATGTGAGCATGTACAATGAATTTACAACAACTTCCTGTTTCATGGCGAATCATCGACGCCATCGGACCACTCCATTGATGAAAACAGCGCAGATAGCACAACTTTTCATCGTCAATGCCTTTAGAAGGCACAGCAGAAATTTGAAATCGATTCGACTGTATCTGTAGGAGGAGTTCGTTAAAGTACAGAGTGTGTAAATCACTAAAAAATGGTGGTAAAATTCAAAATGGCCGACTTCCTGTTGGGTTTGGGGCATTGCTCCAAGAGGCTTTTTTGTGCGTCTTGACATGATAGATGTGCCACAGAAATTTCGTACATGTAGGTAAAACGTGCAGCAGGGGCTGCTTCGTTAAAGGTGACTTCCTGTTGCCAGCAGGTGGCGCTATGACTGGGGGTGAATGTCAGCATGTAGATTTGTTCAGGGCGGGAGTCTTGTCACACGTGTAAAATTTCGTGCAGATCTGAGCTTGGACAGGCAAGTTACAGCAACTTCCTGTTTCATGGCGAATCATCGACGCCACGGACACGCCCATTGACGAAAATGCGCAGATAGCACAACTTTGCATCTTCAATGCCTTTAGAAGGCACAGCAGAAATTTGAAGTCGATCCGACTAAATCCCTAGGAGGAGTTAGTTAAAATACGGAGTGTATAAATCACCAAAACTTTGCCATAAAATTCAAAATGGCCGACTTCCTGTTGAGTTTAGGGCAACGCTCCAAGAGGCTTTTGTGCGTCTGGACATGATAGATGTACCACAGAAATTTCGTACATGTGGGTCAAACCTGTGTGCGGGGGCTGCTCGTTGAAGGTCACTTCCTGTTGCCAGCAGGTGGCGCTATGACTATGGTTGAATGTTGGCATGTACATTTGTTCAGGGCGGGACTGTTGTCAAATGTACAAAATTTGGTGCAGATCTGAGCATGTATAGCGAAGTTACTACAACTTCCTGTTTCATGGCTGAATCATCGACGCCATCGGACACGCCCATTGACGAATAACGCGCAGATAGCACAACTTTTAATCGTCAATGCCTTTAGAAGGCACAGCAGAAATTTGAAGTCGATCTGATTACATCCCTAGGAGGAGTTAGTTAAAGTACAGAGTGTGTAAATCGTCCAAAAATGGCGGCACAATTCAAAATGGCGGACTTCCTGTCGAGTTTAGGGTATGGATTCTTGAGGCTTTTGTGCATCTTGATAGGATACACCTCCCCAAAATTTTGTGCGTGTAGATCAAAGCGTGCGGCGGGGCTGCTTCGTTAAAGGTCACTTCCTGTTGCCAGCAGGTGGCGCTATGACTGTGGGTGAATGTCGGCATGTAGATTGGTTCAGGGCGGGACTCTTGTCAATAGTGTCAAATTTCGTGCAGATCTGAGCATGTACAGCCAAGTTACAACAACTTCCTGTTTCATGGCTGAATCATCAAAGCCACGGACACGTCCATTGACGAACAGCGCAGATAGCACAACTTTGAATCGTCAATGCCTTGAGAAGGCACAGCAGAAATTTGAAGTTGATCCGACTAAATCCCTAGGAGGAGTTACGTTAAAGTACGAGTGTGCAAATCGTCCCAAAATGGCCACCAAATTCAAAATGGCGGACTTCCTGTCGAGTTTAGGGTATGGGTTCTTGAGGCTTTTGTGCGCCTTGATATGATACACGTCCCCACCAAATTTCGTGCATGTAGGTCGAGCAGCGGACGAGGGGCTAATTTTTTCTAATTTTCTAGGTGGCTAGCGAAGCCATTTTGCCACGCTCATCCGCGAAACCCACAAAATACGAAATTTTTCACCAGTCCTGACATGCGTGCCAAATTTGGTGAGTTTTCGAGCATGTTGAGGCCCCGAAAATTGAGGCTACTTTGCAGAAAAAGAAAGAAAAAAAAAAAAAAAAAAATCCTTACAATTTCAATAGGGTCCTCGCCGACGGTTCGTTCTCGGGCCCTAATAATCCTTACAATTTCAATAGGGTCCTCGCGCGGTTCGTGCTCGGGCCTAATTAAAGCTGCAAGCAGCGATGAGTGGCCCTCGCGACCTGTAGCACGTCGAGGGTCTGATGCGCCGCGTTGCATATTCTGGAGCTCTGCAGGCGCGGCTGTGCATTTACTGAGTGCTTCGGACGCTGCATGAAGGTGTTGTACCTCACTTCCTGTTGCCAGCAGGTGGCGCTATGACTGTGGGCGAATGTCGGCAAGTAGATCTGTTCAGGGCGGGACTCTTGTCAAGCGTGTAAAATTTTGTGCAGATCTGAGCATGTACACTGAAGTTACAAGCACTTCCTGTGTCATGGCGAAGACTTGATCTTTGACACCACGCCACGGACACGCCCATTGAGGAAAACGCGCAGATAGCACAACTTTACATCGTCAATGCCTTAAGAAGGCACATCAGAAATTGGAAGTGGATCCGACTAAATCCCTAAGAGGAGTTCGGTAAAGTACGGAGTGTGTGCATCGTCTAAAAATGGCCACATAATTAAAAATGGCGGACTTCCTGTCGAGTTTAGGGCATCGCTCCAGGAGGCTTTTATCGTGCCTGGACATGATAGATGTACCACAGAAATGTACGTACATGTAGGTCAAGCGTGCAGCGGGGCTGCTTCATTAAATGTCACTTCCTGTTGCCAGCAGGTGGCGCTATGACTGGGGAAAATGTCAGCATGTGCATGTGTTCAGGGCGGGACTGTTATTAAACCTGTAAAATTTCCTACAGATCTGAGCATGTACACTGAAGTTACAGCAACTTCCTGTTTCATGGCGAATCGTCGACGCCACGGACACGCCCATTGACAAAAACACGCAGATAGCACAACTTTTCATCGTCGATGCCTTTAAAAGGCACAGTAGAAATTTGAAGTGGATCCGACTAAATCCCTAGGAGGAGTTAGTTAAAGTACGAAGTGTGCAAATCGTCCAAAAATGGCGGTAAAAATCAAAATGGCGGACTTCCTGTCGAGTTTAGGGCATCGCTCCAGGAGGCTTTTTTATGCGTCTGGACATGATAGATGTACCACAGAAATGTCGTACATGTAGGTCAAACGTGCAGCGGGGGCTGCTTCATTAAATGTCACTTCCTGTTGCCAGCAGGTGGCGCTATGACTGGGGGAAAATGTCAGCATGTGCATGTGTTCAGGGCGGGACTGTTATTAAACCTGTAAAATTTCCTACAGATCTGAGCATGTACACTGAAGTTACAGCAACTTCCTGTTTCATGGCGAATCGTCGACGCCACGGACACGCCCATTGACAAAAACACGCAGATAGCACAACTTTTCATCGTCGATGCCTTTAAAAGGCACAGTAGAAATTTGAAGTGGATCCGACTAAATCCCTAGGAGGAGTTAGTTAAAGTACGAAGTGTGCAAATCGTCCAAAAATGGCGGTAAAAATCAAAATGTCCGACTTCCTGTCGAGTTTAGGGCATCGCTCCAAGAGGCTTTTTTGTGTGTATGGACATGCCAGATGTACCACAGAAATTTTGTAGATGTTGGTCAAACGTGCGGCTGGGGCTGCTTCGTTAAAAGCCACTTCCTGTTGCCAGCAGGTGGCGCTATGGCTGGGGGTGAATGTCGGCATGTAGATTTGTTCAGGGCGGGACTGTTGTCAATCGTGTAAAATTTCGTGCAGATCTGAGCATGTACAGCTAAGTTACTACAACTTCCTGTTTCATGGCGAATAATCAACGCCACGGACACGCCCATTGACGAAAATGCGCAGATAGCACAACTTTGCATCGTCAATGCCTTTAGAAGGCACAGCAGAAATTTGAAGTCAATTCGACTAAATCCCTAGGAGGAGTTCGTTAAAGTACGGAGTGTGTAAATCGTCCCAAAATGGTCGCACAATTCAAAATGGCCGACTTCCTGTTGGGTTTAGGGCATCGCTCCAAGAGGCTTTTTTGTACGTCTGGACATAATACATGTGCCACAGAAATTTCGTACATGTAGGTCAAACGTGGGGTGGGGGCTGCTTCGTTAAAGGTCACTTCCTGTTGCCAGCAGGTGGCGCTATGACTGTGGGTGATTGTCGGCATGTACATGTGTTCAGGGCGGGACTCTTGTGAAACGTGCTAAATTTCATATAGATCTGACCATGTACAGTGACGTTACTACCACTTCCTGTATCATGGCGAAGACTTGATCTTTGACGCCACGCCACGGACACGCCCATCGACGAAAACTCGCAGATAGCACAACTTTTCATCGTCAATGCCTTTAGAAGACACGGCAGAAATTTGTAATCGATCCGACTAACTCCCTAGGAGGAGTTCGTTAAAATACGGAGTGTGTAAATCACCCAAAAATTGACGTAAAATTCAAAATGGCCGACTTCCTGTTGGGTTTAGGGCATGGCTCCAAGAGGCTTTTTTGTACGTCTGGAAATGATACATGTGCCACAGAAATTTCGTATATGTAGGTCAAACGTGGGGCGGGGGCTGCTTCGTTTAAGGTCACTTCCTGTTGCCAGCAGGTGGCGCTATGACTGTGGGTGAATGTCGGCATGTACATGTGTTCAGGGCGGGACTCTTGTGAAACGTGCAAAATTTCGTGGAGATCTGAGCATGTACACTGAAGTTACTACAACTTCCTGTTTCATGGCGAATCATCGACGCCGCGAACACGCCCATCGACGAAAACGCGCAGAGAGCACAACTTTACATCGTCAATGCCTTTAGAAGGCACAGCAGAAATTTGAAATCGATCCGACAAAATCCCTAGGAGGAGTTCGTCAAAGTCCGGAGTGTGTAAATCATCCAAAAATGGACACACAATTCAAAATGGCCGACTTCCTGTTGAGATTAGAGGAGTGGTCCAAAAGGCTTTTTTGTGCGTCTCGACATGCTAGATATACCACACAAATTCCGTAACTGTAGGTTAAACGTGGCGCGGGGGCTGCTTCGTGAAAGGTCACTTCCTGTTGCCAGCAGGTGGCGCTATGACTGTAGGTGAATGTCGGCATTTAGATTTCTTCAGGGCGGGACTCTTGTCAAGCGTGTAAAATTTCGTGCAGATCTGAGCATGTACAATTAAGTTACAACAACTTCCTGTTTCATGGCGAATCATCGACGCCACGGACACGCCCATTGACGAAAACGCGCAGATAGCACAACTTTACATCGTCAATGCCTTTAGAAGGCACAGCAGAAATTTGAAGTCGATCCGACTAAATCCCTAGGAGGAGTTCGTCAAAGTACGGAGTGTGCAAATCGTCTCAAAATGGCCACCAAATTCAAAATGGCGGACTTCCTGTCAAGTTTAGGGTATGGGTTCTTGAGGCTTTTTTGTGCGTCTTGATATGATACACGTCCCCACCAAATTTCGTCCATGTAGGTCGAACGTGGACGAGGGGCTAATTTTTCTAATTTTCTAGGTGGCGCTAGCGAACCATTTTGCCCGCCCGTCCGTGGAAACCCACAAAATACGAAATTTTTCACCAGTCCTGACATGTGTGCCAAATTTGGTGAGTTTTCGAGCATGTTGAGGCCACGAAAATTGAGCTTACTTTGCAGAAAAATAATAAAGAAAGAAAAAAAATAATCCTAACAGTTTCAATAGGGTCCTCGCACCGTTAGTGCTCGGGCCCTAATAATAATCCTTACAATTTCAATAGGGTCCTCGCACGGTTCGTGCTCGGGCCCTAAAAAAATAATCCTAACAGTTTCAATAGGGTCCTCGCATGGTTCGTGCTCGGGCCCTAAAAATAATCCTAACAGTTTCAATAGGGTCCTCGCGCGGTTGCGTGCTCGGGCCCTAAAATAATCCTTACAATTTCAATAGGGTCCTTCGCGCGTTTAGTGCTTCGGGCCCTAAAAGAAAAAAGAAAAAAAGAAAAGAAAAAAAAATAATCCTTACAATTTCAATAGGGTCCTCGCACGGTTCGTGCTCGGGCCCTAAAATTAAAGCTGCAAGCAGCGATGGGCGGCCCTCGCACATGTAGCACGTCGGGCTGCTTTGCGGCGCGTTGCATATTCTGGCGACTGCCGGTGTGGCTGTGAATTTGCTAAAGCGCGGAGGCTGCATGAAGATGTTATAGGTCACTTCCTGTGTTCCCTTTGCAGTCGGCGCTATGAATATAAATGAATCTTGGTGTATAGATGTGTTCGGTGGGACAGTTATCATGCACGTAAAGTTTTGTTCAGATGTGAGCATGTCATCAGGGTCCCATGGGGAACAATTGATCCAAATTTGGTGTCAGTTGAACCAGTGGTACTGGAGATACAAAATGAATGTAAGTGAATGGGAGTGTTTTTTCAAATGCAATTAATAGAGTCAACTTTGGCTGATTGACACCAAATTTCACACAGGCTTTAGGGAAGTCATGTTGCATAAAGTCCCCAAGTTAGGTGTTGATCGGTCCTTCAAAACACATTCAAAATGTGCCATGATTGAAAATCCCATTCATTTGAATGGGCTTTCCCACGACATTCCACCTTTGATGATAAGCGCCACCTTGAGGCCGAATTGCAACAAATTTTTCAGGTGTCATCAGGGGCCCATGGGAAAGATTTGACCCAAATTTGGTTTCAATCAGACCTGTGGTTCCGGAGATATAAAATGAATGTAAGTCAATGGGATTCTTTTTTGTGTTTAATCCCCAATAACAGCGCCACCTATGGGCACATTAGGATGCACTTTGGTACCTGAGGTCAGGGGACCATGCTGAACAATTTGGCACAAAGTTCACGTCAATGCGACTTGCGGTTATGGCAGAACTAATTATTTGCGTTAAACAGCGCCACCTAGAGGCTAGTTGCACCAAATTGTGCACAGGCCCTCAGGAGAGCGTCCCACATAAGTCCTCCAAGTTTGGTGTCGATTGGCCATTCCAAAGCAAAGATATGACATCAGTTAGTGTTGCTAGCGTTTTGCGTGAGTAATCGTTAGCTTATAGCGGGAACAGTTTTTTGCGTATCGATCTGGGGAGCACAAGCCAGTATGACGTGTGTCCAGAGATGGTCCATGCCAAATTTGGTGTCGATCGGACTTGCGGTTTCGGAGGAGTTAATTCTGAGTGGCTAGTCAGTTTTCGTGATTTTGCGCAAAAAATTGAAGGCAGAAATGGGCGTGGCCTATACCAGGAGATTCAGCTCGATCCCCTATATATAGACATGTCCCCAAAAAATGTCGTGCATGTAGGTGAAACGTGCGACGGGGGCTGCTTCGTTGAAGGACACTTCCTGTTGCCAGCAGGTGGCGCTATGACTGTGGGCAAAATTCGGCATGTACATGTGTTCAGGGCGGGACTCTTGTCCAACGTGCAAAAGTTCGTGCAGATCTGAGCATGTACAGTGAAGTTACAACAACTTCCTGTTTCATGGCGAATCATCGATGCCACGGACACGCCCATAGACGAAAACGCGCAGATAGCACAACTTTGCATCGTCAATGCCTGTAGAAGGCACAGCAGAAATTTGAAGTCGATCCGACTCACTCCCTAGGAGGAGTTCGTTAAAGTACGGAGTGTGTGAATCGTCCCAAAATGGCCTCAAAATTCAAAATGGTGGACTTCCTGTCAAGTTTAGGGTATGGGTTCTTGAGGCTTTTTTGTGCGTCTTGATATGATACACGTCCCCACCAAATTTCATCCATGTAGGTCGAACGTGGACGAGGGGCTAATTTTTTCTAATTTTCTAGGTGGCGCTAGCGAGCCATTTTGCCCCGCCCATCCGCTGAAACCGACAAAATACTGAAATTTTTCACCAGTCCTGACATGTGTGCCAAATTTGGTGAGTTTTCGAGCATGTTGCGACCGCGAAAATGGGCCTTACTTTGCAGAAAAAAGAAAAGCACGTCGGGCTGCTTTGCGGTCGCGGTGCCTATTGTGGACCCCTGCCTGTGCGGCTGTGAATTTTCTATGCGCTTCGGACGTTGCATGAAGGTTTTGTACCTCACTTCCTGTTGCCAGCAGGTGGCGCTATGACTGTAGGTGAATGTCGGCATGTAGATCTGTTCAGGGCGGGACTCTTGTAAAGCGTGTAAAGTTTCGTACAGATATGAGCATGTACACTGAAGTTACAACAACTTCCTGTGTCATGGCGAAGAATAGAGCTTTGACGCCATGCCACGGACACGCCGATTCACGAAAACGCGCAGATAGCACAACTTTTCATTGTCAATGTCTTTAGAAGGCACAGCAGAAATTTGAAGTTGATTCGACTATATCTCTAGGACGAGTTAGTTAAAATAGGGAGTGAGTAAATCATCCAAAAATGGCCACAAAAATAAAAATGGCCGACTTCCTGTTGAGTTTAGGGCGTCGCTCCAAGAGGCTTTTTTGTGCATCTGGACATGATAGATGTACCCCAGAAATTTCGTACATGTAGGTCAAACGTGCAGCGGGGCTGCTTCGTTAAAGGTCACTTCCTGTTGCCAGCAGGTGGCGCTATGGCTGTGAGTGAAGGTCGGCATGTACGTTTGTTCAGGGCGGGACTCTTGTCAAACGTGGAAAAGTTCGTGCAGATCTGAGCATGTACAGCCAAGTTATTAGAACTTCGTGTTTCATGGCGAATCATCGACGCCATCGGACACGCCATTGACTAACAACGCGCAGATAGCACAACTTTTCATCGTCAATGCCTTGAGAAGGCACAGCAGAAATTTGAAGTCGATCCGACTAAATCCCTAGGAGGAGTTACGTCAAAGTACGGAGTGTGCAAATCGTCTCAAAATGGCCACCAAATTCAAAATGGCGGACTTCCTGTTGAGTTTAGGGTATGGGTTCTTGAGGCTTTTTTGTGCGTCCTGATATGATACACGTCCCCACCAAATTTCGTGCATGTACGTCAAACGGGGACGAGGGCTAATTTTTCCTAATTTTCTAGGTGGCTTAGCGAGCCATTTTAGCGCGCCGTCCAGCGAAACCCACAAAACACGAAATTTTTCACCAGTCCTGACACGCGTGCCAAATTTGGTGAGTTTTCGAGCATGTTGCGTCGCAAAAAATGAGCTTACTTTGCAGAAAAGAAAGAAAGAAAGAAAGAAATTAAAGCTGCAAGCAGCGATGGGCGGGCCCTCGCACCTGTAGCACGTCGGGGTGTGATGCGGCCGCGTTGCATATTCTGGAGCTCAGCCGGTGTGGCTGTGCATTTGCTACGCGCTTCGGACGTTGCATGAAGGTTTTGTAGCAAACTTCCTGTCGACAGCAGGTGGCGCTATAACTGTGGTGAATGTCGGCATGTAGATTCGTTCAGGGCGGGACTCTTGTCAAACGTGTAAAATGTCGTGCAGATCTGAGCATGGAAAGCCAAGTTACTACAACTTCCTGTTTCAGTGGCTGAATCGTCGACGCCATCGGACACTCTATCGATGAAAACGCGCAGATAGCACAACTTTACATCGTCAATGCCTTTAGAAGGCACAGCAGAAATTTGAAGTCGATCCGATTAAATCCTTAGGAGGAGTTCGTTAAAGTATCGAGTTTGTAAATCGTCCAAAAATTGACGTAAAATTCAAAATGGCCGACTTCCTGTTGGGTTTAGGGGAGTGGTCCAAGAGGCTTTTTGGTGCGACTGGACTTGATACATGAGCCACAGAAATTTTGAACGTGTAGGTCAAATGTGCGGCGGGGGCTGCTTTGTTAAAGGTCACAAAAGGTCACGTCCTTTGCCAGTAGGTGGCGCTATGACTGTGGGTGAATGTCGGCATGTACATGTGTTCAGGGCGGGACTCTTGTCAAGCATGTATAATTTCATGAAGATCTGAGCATGTACAGTGAAGTTACAACCACTTCCTGTGTCACGCCGATGAGGTGATCTTTGACGCCACGCCACGGACACGCCCATTGGCGAAAACGCACAGATAGCACAAGTTTACATCGTCAATGCCTTTAGAAGGCACAGCAGAAATTTGAAGTCGATACTGACTAAATCCCTAGGAGGAGTTCGTTAAAGTACGGAGTGTGTGAATCGTCCCAAAATGGCGGCCAAATTCAAAATGGCAGACTTCCTGTCGAGTTTAGGGTATGGGTTCTTGAGGCTTTTTTGTGCGTCTTGATATGATACACGTCCCCACCAAATTTCGTCCATGTAGGTCAAACGTGGAGCGGGGCTGCTTCGTTAAAGTCACTTCCTGTCGCCAGCAGGTGGCGCTATGACTGCGGGTGAATGTCGGCATGTACATGTGTTCAGGGCGGGACTCTTGTGAAAGCGTGCAAAGTTTCGTGCAGATCTGAGCACATACACTGAAGTTAGAACAACTTCCTGTTTCATGGCTGACTTGTCGACGCCATCGGACACGTCCATTGACGAAAACGCGCAGATAGCACAACTTTACATCGTCAATGCCTTTAGAAGGCACAGCAGAAATTTGAAGTCGATCGGACTAAATCCCTAGGAGGAGTTCGTTAAAGTACGGAGTGTGTAAATCATCGCAAAATGGCCACCAAATTCAAAATGGCGGACTTCCTGTCGAGTTTAGGGTATGGGTTCTTGAGGCTTTTTTGTGCGTCTTGATATGATACACGTCCCCACCAAATTTCGTCCATGTAGGTCAAACGTGGACGAGGGGCTAATTTTTCCTAATTTTGTAGGTGGCGCTAGCGAGCCATTTTGCCACGCCCGTCCCTGAAAGCCACAAAATACGAAATTTTTCACCAGTCCTGACATGTGTGCCAAATTTGGTGAGTTTTCGAAGCACGTTGAGGCCCCCAAAATTGAGGTTACTTTGCAGAAAAAAAGAAAATTAAAGCTGCAAGCAGCGATAGGGCCCTCGCACTATGTAGTGCGTCAGGTGTGACGCTGCCGCGTTGCATATTCTGGAGCTCGGCCGGTGTATCTGTGCATTTGCTACTGAGATTTGGACGTTGCATGAAGGTTTTGTACCTCACTTCCTGTTGCCAGCAGGTGGCGCTATGACTATGGTTGAATGTCTGCATGTACATGAGTTCAGGGCGGGACTCTTATCCTACATGGAAAGTTTGGTGCAGATGTGAGCATGTTCAGTGAAGTTACAACCACTTCCTGTGTCATGGCGAAGACTTGATCTTTGACGCCATCGCCATCGGACACGCCATTGACTAAAACGCGCAGATAGCACAACTTTTCATCGTCAATGCCTTGAGAAGGAACAGCAGAAATGTGAAGTCGATCCGACTAAATCCCTAGGAGGAGTTCGTCGAAATACGGAGCGTGTAAATCATCCAAAAATTGCCATAAAATTCAAAATGGCCGACTTCCTGTTGAGTTTAGGGCATCACCCAAGAGGCTTTTGTGCGTCTGTACATGATAGATGTGCCACAGACATTTCGTACATGTAAGTCAAACGTCGCGGGCGGGGCTGCTTCGTTAAAGTTCACTTCCTGTTGCCAGCAGGTGGCGCTATGACTGTGGGTGAATGTCGGCATGTAGATTTGTTCAGGGCGGGACTCTTGTCAAACGTGTAAAATTTTGTGCAGATCTGAGCATGTACAGCCAAGTTACTACAACTTCCTGTTTCATGGCGAGTCATCGATGCCACGGACACGCCCATTGACGAAAACGCGCAGATAGCACAACTTTTCATCGTCAATGCCTTTAGAAGGCACAGCAGAAATTTGAAGTCGATCCGACTAAATCCCTAGGAGGAGTTTGTCAAAGTAACGGAGTGTGCAAATCGTCTCAAAATGGCCACCAAATTCAAAATGGCGGACTTCCTGTCAAGTTTAGGGTATGGGTTCTTGAGGCTTTTTTGTGCGTCTTGATATGATACACGTCCCCACCAAATTTCGTGCATGTAGGTCGAACGTGGACGAGGGGCTAATTTTTCTAATTTTCTAGGTGGCGCTAGCGAGCCATTTTGCTCCCGCCCATCCGCGAAACCCCAAAATACGAAATTTTTCACCAGTCCTGACATCGCGTGCCAAGTTTGGTGAGTTTTCGAGCATGTTAGCGCCGCTGAAAAATGAGCTTACTTTGCAGAAAAAAAAGAAAGAAAGAAAGAAAGAAAGAAAATTAAAGCTGCAAGCAGCGATGGGCGGTCCCTCGCACATGTGGCGCTGTCGAGCGTGGAGGCGTCGCGCTGCTTATTGTGGACCCCTGCCTGTGCGGCTGTGAATTTTCTATGCGTTTGGACGCTGCATGAAGGTGTTGTAACTTCGCTTCCTTTTGCCAGCAGGTGGCGCTATGACTGTGGGTGAATGTTGGCATGTGTTCAGGGCGGGACTCTTGTCAATTGTGTAAAATTTCGTGCAGATCTGAGCATGTACACTGAAGTTACTAACCACTTCCTGTGTCATGGCGAAGACTTGATCTTTGACGCCACGCCACAGACACGCCGATTGACTGAAAATTCACAGATAGCAACAACTTTTCATCGTCAATGCCTTTAGAAGGCACAGCAGAAATGTGAATTCGATCCGACTGTATCTCTAGGAGGAGTTAGTTAAAGTACAGAGTGTGTAAATCACCAAAACTTTGCCATAAAATTCAAAATGGCCGACTTCCTGTCGAGTTTAGGGTATGGGTTCAGGAGGCTTTTTGTGCGTCTGGACATGCCAGATGTACCACAGAAATTTCGTAGATGTTGGTCAAAGGTGTGGCGGGGCTGCTTCGTTAAATGTCACTTCCTGTTGCCAGCAGGTGGCGCTATGGCTGGGGTGAATGTCGGCATGTACTTGTGTTCAGGGCGGGACTCTTGTCAATCGTGTAAAATTTCATGCAGATCTGAGCATATACAGCCAAGTTACTACAACTTCCTGTTTCATGGCTGAATCATCTACGCAATGGACACGTCCATTGACTAACAGCGCAGATAGCACAACTTTACATCGTCAATGTCTTGAGAAGGCACAGCAGAAATTTGAAGTCGATCCGACTAAATCCCTAGGAGAAGTTCGTTAAAGTACGGAGTGTGCAAATCGTCCCAAAATGGCCCCAAAATTCAAAATGGCCGACTTCCTGTAGGTTTTAGGGTATGGGTTCTTGAGGCTTTTGTGCGCCTGGACATGCCAGATGTACCACAGAAATTTCGTAGATGTCGGTCAAACGTAGCGGCGGGGCTGCTTCGTTAAAGGTCACTTCCTGTTGCCAGAAGGTGGCGCTATGACTGTGGTTGAATGTTGGCATGTACATGTGTTCAGGGCGGGACTCTTGTCACGCGTGCCAAATTTCGTGCAGATCTGAGCATGTACAATTAAGTTACAACAACTTCCTGCTTCATGGCGAATCTTCGACGCCACGGACACGTTCCATTGACGAAAACGCGCAGATAGCACAACTTTTCATCGTCAATGCCTTTAGAAGGCACAGCAGAAATTTGAAGTCGATCCGACAAAATCCCTAGGAGGAGTTTGTTAAAGTCACGAGTGTGCAAATCGTCCCAAAATGGCCGCAAAATCAAAATGGCGGACTTCCTGTCGAGTTTAGAGTATGGGTTCTTGAGGCTTTTTTGTGCGTCTTCATATGATACACGTCCCCACCAAATTTCGTCCATGTAGGTCGAACGTGGACGAGGGCTAATTTTTCCAATTTTGTAGGTGGCGTTAGCGAAGCCATTTTGCACGGCCGTCCGCTGAAACCCACAAAATACGAAATTTTTTCACCAGTCCTGACATGCGTGCCAAATTTGGTGAGTTTTCGAGCATGTTGCGACGCGAAAATGGGGCTTACTTTGCAGAAAAATAAAGAAAAAAAAAACTAGAACTGCAAGCAGTTGTAAGCGGGGTCCAAGCCCCTGGCGTAACTCGCCCCGCCCGCTGAGGGCTGCTGAAGTCGTCCGGCTCCCGCACCCGTGTTGCGCAAGGTCCCCGAGTTAGGTCTCGACGGGCCTTTCCAAACAGAGGCGAAACGTCCCGCGTTTGAAAATGCCATCGAAACGAATGGGATGTATCGATACATTTCAGCATCGATTACAACGCCATCTTTAGGCCCATTTGCACCAAATTTGTCAGATGTTATCAGGGACACAGTGGGAACATGTGAAGCAAATTTGGTATGAATGGGACTTGTGGTTACGGAGATATAAAATGTATGTAAGTGAATGGAAGTGTTTTTCATAAATTATTAATACAGTTAGCTTTTAGCCTATTGACACCAAATTTCACACATCAGTTCCAGAAGTCATGCCGCATAAGATACCCAAGTTTGGTGTTGATCGGCCATTCCTAACCTAGGCAAATTGTGGTGTGGTTTGAAATCCAATTAATTTCAATGGGCTTTCTGATGGCATTTGAGCTTCTATTATAGCGCCACTTTTAGGCCGAATTTCACCACATTTTCAGGTGTCATCAAGGACCCAGTGGGAACATTTGACCCAAATTTGGTATGAATCGGACTTGTGGTTACGGAGATATAAATTGCATGTAAGTTAATAGCAGTGTTTTTTCATAAATTATTTATATAGTCACCTTTGGGCCAATTGACACCAAATTTCACACAGCAGGTCCAGAAGTCATGCCGCATAAGATACCCAAGTTTAGTGTTGGTCAGCCATTCCTAACCTAGGCAAATTATGGCGTGGTTTGAAATCCCATTCATTTCAATGGGCTTTCTGACGGCATTTGAGCTTCAATTACAGCGCCACCTTTAGGTCGAATTTCACCAAATTTGTCAGGGTGTCATCATGGGCCCAGTGGGAACATTTGACCCAAATTTAGTATGAATCGGACTTGTGGTTCTGGAGATATAAAATGAATGTAAGTGAATGGGGGTGTTTTTTCATAAATTATTAATAGAGTCACCTTTTAGCCGATTGACACCAAATTTCACACAGCAGTTCCAGAAGTGATGCCGCATAAGATCCTGAAGTTTGGTGTTGATCGGCCATTCCTAACCTAGGCAAATAGTGGCGTGGTTTTAAATCCCATTCATTTCAATGGGACTTTTTCGGCATTCCAGCTTCCATTATAGCGCCACCTTTAGGCCGAATTTCACCAAATTTGTCAGGTGTCATCAGGGACCCATGGGGAAGACTTGACCCAAATTTGGTGTCAATCGGACCTGCGGTTCTGGAGATATAAAATGAATGTAAGTCAATGGGATAATTTTTTTCGCGTTTGAACTGCAATAACAGCGCCACCTATGGGCACATTAGGATGCACGTTGGTGTGTGAGGTCAGGGGACCATGCTGAACAATTTGGCACAAAGTTCACGTCAATGCGACTTGTGGTTATACCAGAACTAATTTTTCGCGTTAAACAGCGCCACCCTAGAGGCTAGTTGCACCACATTTTGCACAGGCCTTCGGGGGGCTTCCACATAAGTCCTCCGAGTTTGGTGTCGATCGGCCATTCCAAACCAAAGATATGACATCAGTTAGCATTACTAGCGTTTTTGCGTGAATATTCGTTAGCTTATAGCCGGAAGAGTTTTTCGCGTATCGATCTGGGGAGCACAAGCCAGTATGATGTGTGTCCAGAGATGGTCCATGCCAAATTTGGTGTCGATCGGACTTGCGGTTTCGAGGAGTTAATTCTGAGCGGCTAGTCAGTTTTCGCGATTTAGCGCAAAAAACTATATAGGCGGAAATGGGCGTGGCATATACCATGAGATGCAGCATGATCCCCGAACGCGTGCATATAAAGTTTTTCCATATCCGCCTTCGTAGACGGGAGTTCCAAGCCCAAACGCGTTGACCTTGCTTATAGCGCCCCTAGCAGTAGAAGTGTGCGAGTTTTCGGGCCTGAGTTACGTGCACTGAATGTGACCTACACCGCTAATTTCGCGTTTCGCAATTACGGGGTATGCTGCAGTACTGGAACTAGGCACGGAAGAATAAGAATAATAATAATAATAATAAAAATCCTAACGAAAACAATAGGGTTCCATGCCACTGCGGTATGGCACCCGCGATATCTTGTAATCGCGGGTTCCATGCCCACTTCGGCTTGGACCCTAATAATCCTAACAGTTTCATTAGGGTCCTTCGCGACGCTTCGTGCTCGGCCCTAATTAAAGCTGCAAGCAGCGATAGGCAGGCCCTCGCACCGTGAAGCGCCGGGGTGTGATGCGCCGCGTTGCATATTCTGGAGCTCTGCCAGTGCGGCTGTGCATTTGCTACAGCCGGACGCTGCATGAAGGTTTTGTACCTCACTTCCTGTTGCCAGCAGGTGGCGCTATGACTGTGGGTGAATGTCGGCATGTA
This sequence comes from Lepomis macrochirus, assembly GCA_024633595.2. Taxonomy (NCBI): domain Eukaryota; kingdom Metazoa; phylum Chordata; class Actinopteri; order Centrarchiformes; family Centrarchidae; genus Lepomis; species Lepomis macrochirus. The sequence continues at coordinate 36,834,021 of JALXJV020000009.1, read as the reverse complement.
CATGTGTTCAGGGCAGGGCTGTTATTAAACATGTAAAATTTCGGACAGATCTGAGCATGTACAGTGAAGTTACAGCCACTTCCTGTGTCATGGCTGAAGACTTGATCTTTGACGCCATCGCCACGGACACGCCGATTGACTAAAACGCGCAGATAGCACAACTTTTCATCGTCAAAGCCTTTAGAAGGCACAGCAGAAATTTGAAGTCGATCCGACTAAATCCCTAGGAGGAGTTCGTTAAAATATGGAGTGTGTAAATCGCTCCAAAATGGCGGCCATAAATAAAATGGCGGACTTCCTGTCGAGTTTAGGGTATGGGTTCTTGAGGCTTTTTTGTACGTCTGGACATGATAGATGTGCCACAGAAATTTCGTACATGTAAGTCAAACGTGCGGCGGGGGCTGCTTCGTTAAAGTTCACTTCCTGTTGCCAGCAGGTGGCGCTATGACTGTGGGTGAATGTCGGCATGTATATTTTTTCAGGGCGGGATTCTTGTCAAACGTGTAAAATTTCGTGCAGATCTGAGCATGTATAGCGAAGTTACTACAACTTCCTGTTCCATGGCTGAATCATCGACGCCATCGGACACGCCCATTGACGAAAATGCGCACAGAGCACAACTTTACATCGTCAATGCCTCTAGAAGGCACAGCAGAAATTTGAAGTCGATCCGACTAAATCCCTAGAAGGAGTTAGTTAAAGTATGCGTAGTGTGTAAATCACCAAAACGTTGCCATAAAATTAAAATGGCCGACTTCCTGTTGAGTTTAGGGAGTGGTCCAAGAGGGTTTTGTGCGACTGGACATGATTCATGAGCCACAGAAATTTTCAACATGTAGGTCAAACGTCGCGGTGGGGCTGCTTCTTTAAAGGTCACTTCCTGTTGCCAGCAGGTGGCGCTAGGACTGGGGTGAATGTCGGCATGTAGATTCGTTCAGGGCGGGACTCTTGTCAACCGTGCAAAATTTCGTGCAGATCAGAGCAAATACACGGAAGTTACAGCAACTTCCTGTTTCATGGCTGAATCATCGACGCACACGGACACGCCCATTGATCGAAAACTCGCAGAGAGCACAACTTTACATCGTCAATGCCTCTAGAAGGCACAGCAGAAATTTGAAGTCGATCCGATTAAATCCCTAGGAGGAGTTAGTTAAAGTACGGACTGTGTGAATCGTCCCAAAATGGCGGCCAAATTCAAAATGGCGGACTTCCTGTCGATTTTAGGGTATGGGTTCTTGAAGCTTTTTTGTGCGTCTTGATATGATACACGCCGCCACCGAAGTTTAGTGCATGTAGGTCGAACGTAGGTGGGGCTGCTTCGTTAAAGGTCACTTCCTGTTGCCAGCAGGTGGCGCTATGACTGTGGGTGAATGTCGACATGTACATGTGTTCAGGGCGGGACTGTTGTGAAGCGTGCAAAATTTCGTGCAGATCTGAGCATGTACAGCAAAGTTACTACAATTTCCTGTTTCATGGCGAATCGTCGACGCCACGGACACGCCCATTGACGAAAACGCGCAGATAGCACAACTTTAGCTCGTCAATGCCTTTAGAAGGCACAGCAGAAATTTGAAGTCGATCCGACTGAATCCCTAGGAGGAGTTCGTTAAAATACGGAGTGAGTGAATCGTCCCAAAATGGCCGCAGAATTCAAAATGGCGGACTTCCTGTGGAGTTTAGGGTATGGGTTCTTGAGGCTTTTTTGTGCGTCTTGATGGGATACACGTCCCCACCAAATTTTGTGCCTGTAGGTTGAACGTGGACGAGGGGGCTAATTTTTTCCAATTTTGCAGGTGGCGCTAGCGAGCCGTTTTGCCACGCCCATCCGCGAAACCCACAAAATACGAAATTTTTCACCAGTCCTGACACGTGTGCCAAATTTGGTGAGTTTTCGAGCATGTTGCGGCCGTGAAAATTGAGCTTACTTTGCAGAAAAAAGAAAGAAAAATTAAAGCTGCAAGCAGCGATGGGCGGGCCCTCGCACATGTAGCGCGTCGGGGTGTGAGCTGGTCGCGTTGCCTATTGTGGACCCCTGCCTGTGCAGCTCTGAATTTGCTACGCGCTTCAGACATTGCATGAAGGTTTTGTACCTCACGTCCTGTTGCCAGCAGGTGGCGCTATGACTGTGGGTGAATGTGGGCATGTACATGTGTTCAGGGCGGGACTCTTATTGAACATGTAAAATTTCGTACAGATCTGAGCATGTACACTGAAGGTACAACCACTTCCTGTTTCATGGCGATGAGTTGATCTTTGACGGCACGCCACGGACACACCCATTGACGAAAATGCACAGATAGCACAACTTTTCAGCGTCAATGCCTTTAGAAGGTACAGCAGAAATTTGAAGTCGATCCGCCTAACTCCCTAGGAGGAGTTTGTTAAAGTAGGGAGTGTGCAAATCGTCCCAAAATAGCCATAAAATTCAAAATGGCCGACTTCCTGTTGCGTTTAGGACATCGCTCCAAGAGGCTTTTGTGCGTCTGGACATAATACACGTGCCACAGAAATTTCGGTACATGTAGGTAAAACGTCGCGGCTGGGACTGCTTTGTTAAATGTCACTTCCTGTTGCCAGCAGGTGGCGCTATGACTGCGGGTAAATGTCGTCATGTACATGTGTTCAGGGCGGGACTCTTGTCAAACGTGCAAAATTTCGTGCAGATCTGAGCATGTAAAGCCACGTTACTACAACTTCCTGTTTCATGGCGTAATCATCGATGCCACGGACACGCCCATTGATGAAACCGCGCAGATAGCACAACTTTTCATCGTCAATGCCTTTAGAAGGCACAGCAGAAATTTGAAGTCGATCCGACTAAATCCCTAGGAGGAGTTAGTTAAAGTTCGGAGTGTGTATATCACCAAGAAATTGACATTAAATTCAAAATGGCGGACTTCCTGTTGGGTTTAGGGCATGGCTCCAAGAGGCTTTTGTGCGTCTGGACATGATACATGTGGCACAGAAATTTCGTACATGTAGGTAAAACGTCGCGGCGGGGCTACTTCATTAAAGTTCACTTCCTGTTGCCAGAAGGTGGCGCTATGACTGGGGGTGAATGTCGGCATGTAGATTTGTTCAGGGTGGGACTCTTGTCAAACGTGCAAAATTTCGTGGAGATCTGAGCATGTACAGCCAAGTTACTACAACTTCCTGTTTCATGGCGAGTCATCGATGCCACGGACACGCCCATTGACGAAAACGCGCAGATAGCACAACTTTTCATCGTCAATGCCTTTAGAAGGCACAGCAGAAATTTGAAGTCGATCCGACTAAATCCCTAGGAGGAGTTCGTTAAAGTACGGAGTGTGTGAATCGTCCCAAAATGGCGGCCAAATTCAAAATGGCAGACTTCCTGTCGAGTTTAGGGTATGGGTTCTTGAGGCTTTTTTGTGCGTCTTGATATGATACACGTCCCCACCAAATTTCATCCATGTAGGTCGAACGTGGACGAGGGGCTAATTTTTTCTAATTTTCTAGGTGGCGCTAGCGAGCCATTTTGCCCCGCCCATCCGCGAAACCCACAAAATACGAAATTTTCACCAGTCCTGACATGCGTGCCAAATTTGGTGAGTTTTCGAGCATGTTGCGGCCGCCGAAAATGGGGCTTACTTTGCAGAAAAATAATAATAATAAAGAAAAAAAAAAAAAAATAATCCTAACAGTTTCAATAGGGTCCTTCGCACGTTTCGTGCTCGGGCCCTAATTAAAGCTGCAAGCAGCGATGGGCGGGCCCTCGCACATGTGGCGCGTCGGGGTGTGAGCAAGTCGCGTTGCCTATTGTGGACCCCTGCCTGTGCAGCTCTGAATTTGCTACGCGCTTCAGACATTGCATGAAGGTTTTGTACCTCACGTCCTGTTGCCAGCAGGTGGCGCTATGACTGTGGGTGAATGTGGGCATGTACATGTGTTCAGGGCGGGACTCTTATTGAACATGTAAAATTTCGTACAGATCTGAGCATGTACACTGAAGGTACAACCACTTCCTGTTTCATGGCGATGAGTTGATCTTTGACGGCACGCCACGGACACACCCATTGACGAAAATGCACAGATAGCACAACTTTTCAGCGTCAATGCCTTTAGAAGGTACAGCAGAAATTTGAAGTCGATCCGCCTAACTCCCTAGGAGGAGTTTGTTAAAGTAGGGAGTGTGCAAATGCGTCCCAAAATAGCCATAAAATTCAAAATGGCCGACTTCCTGTTGCGTTTAGGACATCGCTCCAAGAGGCTTTTAGTGCGTCTGGACATAATACACGTGCCACAGAAATTTCGTACATGTAGGTAAAGCGTGCGGCGGGGACTGCTTTGTTAAATGTCACTTCCTGTTGCCAGCAGGTGGCGCTATGACTCGCGGGTAAATGTCGTCATGTACATGTGTTCAGGGCGGGACTCTTGTCAAGCGTGCAAAATTTCGTGCAGATCTGAGCATGTAAAGCCACGTTACTACAACTTCCTGTTTCATGGCGAATCATCGATGCCACGGACACGCCATTGATGAAAACCGCGCAGATAGCACAACTTTTCATCGTCAATGCCTTTAGAAGGCACAGCAGAAATTTGAAGTCGATCCGACTAAATCCCTAGGAGGAGTTAGTTAAAGTACGGAGTGTGTATATCACCAAGAAATTGACATTAAATTCAAAATGGCGGACTTCCTGTTGGGTTTAGGGCATGGCTCCAAGAGGCTTTTTTTGTGCGTCTGGACATGATACATGTGGCACAGAAATTTCGTACATGTAGGTAAAAGCGTGCGGCGGGGCTACTTCATTAAAGTTCACTTCCTGTTGCCAGAAGGTGGCGCTATGACTGGGGGTGAATGTCGGCATGTAGATTTGTTCAGGGTGGGACTCTTGTCAAGCGTGCAAAATTTCGTGGAGATCTGAGCATGTACAGCCAAGTTACTACAACTTCCTGTTTCATGGCGAATCATCGACGCCACGGACACGTCATCGGCGAAAACGTGCAGATAGCACAACTTTTCATCGTCAATGCCTTGAGAAGGCACAGCAGAAATTTGAGGTCGATCCGACTAAATCCCTAGGAGGAGTTCGTTAAAGTACGGACTGTCGCGAATCGTCCCAAAATGGCGGCCAAATTCAAAATGGCGGACTTCCTGTGGAGTTTAGGGTATGGGTTCTTGAGGCTTTTTTGTGCGTCTTGATATGATACATGTCCCCACCAAATTTCGTCCATGTAGGTCGAGCGGGGACGAGGGGCTAATTTTTTCTAATTTTCTAGGTGGCGCTAGCGAGCCATTTTGCCCGCCCATCCGCGAAACCCACAAAATACGAAATTTTTCACCAGTCCTGACATGCGTGCCAAATTTGGTGAGTTTTCGAGCATGTTAGCGACGCGAAAATGGGGCTTACTTTGCAGAAAAATAATAATAATAAAGAAAAAAAAAAAAAATAATCCTAACAGTTTCAATAGGGTCCTTCGCGCGTTTACGTGCTCGGGCCCTAATAATCTAACAGTTTCAATAGGGTCCTCGCGCGGTTCGTGCTTCGGGCCCTAATTAAAGCTGCAAGCAGCGATGAAGTGGCCCTCGCACATGTAGCGTGTCGGGGTGTGAGCTGGTCAGCGTTGCCTTTTGTGGACCCTGCCTGTGCGGCTGTGAATTTTCTATGCGTTCGGACGCTGCATGAAGCGTTTTGTAACTCACTTCCTGTTGCCAGCAGGTGGCTATGAATGTGGGTGAATGTCGGCATGTTCAGGGCGGGACTCTTATTAAACGTGTAAAATTTCATACAGATCTGAGCATGTACACCGACGTTACAACCACTTCCTGTGTCATGGCGATGAGTTGATCTTTGACGCCACGCCACGGACCGCCATTGATCGAAAACGCGCAAATAGCACAACTTTACATCATCAATGCCTTTAGAAGGCACAGCAGAAATTTGAAGTCTGTCGGACTAAATCCCTAGGAGGAGTTAGTTAAAGTACAGAGTGTGTAAGTCATCCAAAATGGCCGCACAATTCAAAATGGCCGACTTCCTGTCGGGTTTAGGGCATCGCTCCAAGAGGCTTTTGTTGCGTCTGGACAAGATCCATGTGCCACGGAAATTTCGTACATGTAGGTGAAAGCGTGCAGCGGGGCTGCTTCGTTAAAGGTCACTTCCTGTTGCCAGCAGGTGGCGCTATGACTGTGGTTGAATGTCAGCATGTACATGTGTTCAGGACGGGACTCTTGTCAATAGTGCAAAATTTCGTGCAGATCTGAGCATGTACAGCCAAGTTGCAACAACTTCCTGTTTCAGTGGCGAATTATCGACGCCACGGACACGCCATTGACAAAACGCCGCAGATAGCACAACTTTTCATCGTCAATGCCTTTAGAAGGCACAGCAGAAATTTGAAGTCGATCCGACTAAATCCCTAGGAGGAGTTCGTTAAAGTACGGAGTGTGTGAATCGTCCCAAAATGGCAGCCAAATTCAAAATGGCGGACTTCCTGTCGAGTTTAGGGTATGGGTTCTTGAGGCTATTTTTGTGCGTCTTGATATGATACACGTCCCCACCGAATTTCGTGCATGTAGGTCCAACAGGGACGAGGGGCTAATTTTTCTAATTTTTCTAGGTGGCGCTAGCGAAGCCATTTTGCCACGCCCATACGCGAAACCCCAAAATACGAAATTTTTCACCAGTCCTGACATGTGTGCCAAATTTGGTGAGTTTTCGAGCATGTTGCGGCCGCGAAAAGTGAGCTTACTTTGCAGAAAAAGAAAAAAGAAAAAAGAAAGAAAAAAAAAAATAATCCTAACAGTTTCAATAGGGTCCTCGCACGGTTCGTGCTCGGGCCCTAAAAAAAAAAAAAAAAAAATTAAAGCTGCAAGCAGCGATGGGCGGGCCCTCGCACCTGTAGCACGTCGGGGTGTGATGCGGCCGCGTTGCATATTCTGGAGCTCTGCCGGTGCGTGAGTGCATTTGCTATGCGCTTCAGACGTTGCATGTAGGTTTTGTACCTCACTTCCTGTTGCCAGCAGGTGGCGCTATGACTGTTGGTGAATGTCGGAATGTACATGAGTTCAGGGCGGGGCTCCTATCGTACTTGTAAAGTTTGGTGCAGATGTGACCATCTACTGTGAAGTTACAACCACTTCCTGTATCGTGGCGATGGATTGATCTTTGACGCCACGCCACGGACACGCCCATCGACGAAAACGCGCAGATAGCACAACTTTTCATCGTCAATGCCTTAAGAAGGCACAGCAGAAATTAGAAGTCGATCCGACTAAATCCCTAGGAGGAGTTCGTCAAAATACAGAGTGTGTAAATCATCCAAAAATTGCCTTAAAATTCAAAATGGCCGACTTCCTCTCGGGTTTAGGGCATCGCTCCAAGAGGCTTTTTGGTGCGTCTGGACATGATAGATGTACCACAGAAATTTTGTGCATGTCGGTCAAACGTGCGGCAGGGGCTGCTTCGTTAAAGGTCACTTCCTGTTGCCAGCAGGTGGCGCTATGACTATGGTTGAATGTCGGCATGTAGATTTGTTCAGGGTGGGACTCTTGTGAAACGTGTAAAATTTCGTCCGGCTTTGAGCATGTATGGCGAAGTTACAACAACTTCCTGTTTGATGGCGAATCATCGACGCCACGGACACGCCCATTGACGAAAACGCGCAGATAGCACAACTTTTTATCGTCAATGCCTTTAGAAGGCACAGCAGAAATTTGAAGTCGATCCGACTGAATCCCTAGTAGGAGTTCGTTAAAGTACGGAGTGTGCAAATCGTCCCAAAATGGCCTCCAAATTCAAAATGGCGGACTTCCTGTCAAGTTTCGGGTATGGGTTCTTGAGGCTTTTTTGTGCGTCTTGATATGATACACGTCCTCACCAAAATTCGTTCCTGTAGGTTGAACGTGGACGAGGGGCTAATTTTTTCTAATTTTGTAGGTGGCGCTAGCGAGCCATTTTGCCCCGCCCGTCCGCGAAACCCACAAAATACTGAAATTTTTCACCAGTCCTGACATGCGTGCCAAATTTGGTGAGTTTTCGAGCATGTTGCGGCCGCGAAAATGGGCCTTACTTTGCAGAAAAAAGAAAGAAAGAAAGAAAAAAAATAATCCTTACAATTTCAATAGGGTCCTCGCACCGTTAGTGCTCGGGCCCTAATAATCCTTACAATTTCAATAGGGTCCTTCGCGACGTTTAGCGTTCTCGGGCCCTAATTAAAGCTGCAAGCAGCGATGGGCGGGCCCTCGCACCTGTGGCGCGTCGGGGTGTGATGCGGCCACGTTGCATATTCTGGAGCTCTGCACACGCGGCGGTGCATTTGCTACACGATTCGGACGTTACTTGACGGTTTTGGACCTCACTTCCTGTTGCCAGCAGGTGGCGCTATGACTGTGGGCGAATGTCGCCATGTGTTCAGGGTGGGACTGTTATCGTACATGTAAAGTTTGGTGCAGATGTGAGCATGTACATTGAAGTTACAACAACTTCCTCTGTCATGGCGAAGACTTGATCTTTGATGCCACGCCACAGACACGCCCATCGACGAAAACTCGCAGATAGCACAACTTTTCATCGTCAATGCCTTTAGAAGGCACAGCAGAAATTTGAAGTCGATCCGACTCTATCTCTAGGAGGAGTTAGTTAAAATGCGGAGTGTGTAAATAAACAAAACTTTGCCATGAAATTCAAAATGGCCGACTTCCTGTTGAGTTTAGGGGAGTGGCCCAAGAGGCTTTTTTGTGCGTCTGGACATGATAGATGTGCCACAGAAATGTTGTACATGCAGGTAAAACGCGCGGCGGGGGCTGCTTCGTTAAAGGTGACTTCCTGTTGCCAGCAGGTGGCGCTATGACTTGGGGTGAATGTTGGCATGTACATTTGTTCAGGGCGAGGCTCTTGTCAAGCGTGTAAAATTTCGTGCAGATCTGAGCATGTACAACGAAGTTACTACAACTTCCTGTTTCGTGGCGAATCATCGACGCCACGGACACGCTCATCGACGAAAACGCGCAGATAGCACAACTTTACATCATCAATGCCTTTAGAAGGCACAGCAGAAATTTGAAGTCGATCCGACTAAATCCCTAGGAGGAGTTAGTTAAAGTACAGACAGTGTAAATCACCAAAAAATTGACGTAAAATTCAAAATGGCCGACTTCCTGTCGGGTTTAGGGCATAGCTCCAAGAGACTTTTTTGTGCGTCTGGACATGATAGATATACCACAGGAATTCCGTAACTGTAGGTTAAACGTGGCGCGGGGGCTGCTTCGTTAAAGGTCACTTCCTGTTGCCAGCAGGTGGCGCTATGACTGTGGGTGAATGTCGGCATGTAGATTTGTTCAGGGCGTCACTGTTGTCAAGCGTGTAAAATTTCGTGCAGATCTGAGCATGTACAATGAAGTTACAACAACTTCCTGTTTCATGGCGAATCATCGACGCCACGGACACGCCCATTGACGAAAACGCGCAGATAGCACAACTTTATATCGTCAATGCCTTTAGAAGGCACAGCAGAAATTTGAAGTCGATCCGACTAAATCCCTAGGAGGAGTTCGTTAAAGTACGGAGTGTGTGAATCGTCCCAAAATGGCGGCAAAATTCAAAATGGCGGACTTCCTGTCGAGTTTAGGGTATGGGTTCTTGAGGCTTTTTTTGCGTCTTGATATGATACACGTCCCCACCAAATTTCGTGCATGTAGGTTGAACGTGGACGAGGGGCTAATTTTTGTAATTTTGTAGGTGGCTAGCGAAACCATTTTGCCCGCCGTCCACGAAACCCACAAAATACGAAATTTTTCACCAGTCCTGACATGCGTGCCAAATTTGGTGAGTTTTCGAGCATGTTGCGGCCGCGAAAATGGAGCTTACTTTGCAGAAAAAAGAAAGAAAAGAAAGAAAAAAATTAAAGCTGCAAGCAGCGATGGGCGGGCCCTCGCACCTGTAGCGCGTCGGGGTGTGATGCGGCTGCGTTGCATATTCTGAAGCTTGGCCTGTGCGGCTGTGAATTTTCTATGCGTTTCGGACGCTGCATGAAGGTTTTGTAACTCACTTCCTGTTGCCAGCAGGTGGCGCTATGACTGTGGGTGAATGTCAGCATGTACATGTGTTCCGGGCGGGCCTGTTGTTAAACATGTAAAATTTAGTACAGATCTGAGCATGTACACTGAAGTTACAACCACTTCCTGTGTCATGGCGATGAGTAAATCTTTGACGTCATTCCACGGACACGCCCATTGACGAAAATGCGCACAGAGCACAACTTTTCATCGTCAATGCCTTTAGAAGGCACAGCAGAAATTTGAAGTCGATCCGACTAAATCCCTAGGAGGAGTTCATTAAAGTACGGAGTGTGTAAATCGTCCGAAATTGGTCGCCTAATTCAAAATGGCGGACTTCCTGTCGAGTTTCGGGCATGGGTTCTTGAGGCTTTTTTGTGCGTCTGGACATGATACATGTCCCCAAAACATTTCGTGCATGTAGGTTAAACATGCGGCGGGGGCAGCTTCGTTAAAGGTCACTTCCTGTTGCCAGCAGGTGGCGCTATGACTGTGGGTGAATGGCGGCATGCAGATTTTTTCAGGACGGGACTCTTGTCAAACGTACAAAATTTCGTGCCGATCTGAGCGTGTACACATAAGTTACATTAACTTCCTGTTTCATGGCGAATCATCGACGCCACGGACACGCCCATTGACGAAAATGCGCAGATAGCACAACTTTACATCATCAATGCCTTTATAATGCACAGCAGAAATTTGAAGTCGATCTGACAAAATCCCTAGGAGGAGTTCGTTAAAGTACGAAGTGTGTAAATCATCCAAAAATGGACGCACAATTCAAAATGGCTGACTTCCTGTTGAGATTAGGGGAGTGGTCCAAGAGGCTTTTTTGTGCGTCTGGACATGATAGATATACCACAAAAATTCCGTAACTGTAGGTTAAACGTGGGGCAGGTACTGCTTCGTTAAAGGTCACTTCCTGTTGCCAGCAGGTGGCGCTATGACTGTGGTTGAATCTCGGCGTGTACATGTGTTCAGGGCGGGACTCTTGTCAAGCGTGTAAAATTTCGTGCAGATCTGAGCATGTACAATGAAGTTACAACAACTTCCTGTTTCATGGCGAATCATCGACGCCATGGACACGCCCATTGATGAAAACGCGCAGATAGCACAACGTTGGATCGTCAATGCCTTTAGAAGGCACAGCAGAAATCTGAAATCGATCGGACTAAATCCCTAGGAGGAGATAGTTAAAATCACGAGTGTGTAAATCATCTAAAAATGGACGCACAATTCAAAATGGCCGACTTCCTGTTGAGATTAGAGGAGTGATCCAAGAGGCTTTTGTGCGTCTGGACATGATAGATATACCACAGAAATTCCGTAACTGTAGGTTAAGCGTGGCGCGGGGCTGCTTCGTTAAAGGTCACTTCCTGTTGCCAGCAGGTGGCGCTATGACTGTGGGCAAAATTCGGCATGTAGATTTGTTCAGGGCGGGACTCTTGTCAAACGTGTAAAATTTCGAGCAGATCTGAGCATGTACAATGAAGTTACAACAACTTCCTGTTTCATGGCGAATCATCGACGCCATGGACACGCCCATTGATGAAAACGCGCAGATAGCACAACTTTGCATCGTTAATGCCTTTAGAAGGCACAGCAGAAATCTGAAATCGATCGGACTAAATCCCTAGGAGGAGTTAGTTAAAATACGGAGTGTGTAAATCGTCCCAAAATGGCCACTAAATTCAAAATGGCGGACTTCCTGTCGAGTTTAGGGTATCGGGTTCTTGAGGCTTTTGTGCGTCTTGATATGATACACGTCCCACAGAAGTTTCGTGCATGTAGGTCAAGCGTGGGGCTGGGGCTGCTTCGTTTAAGGTCACTTCCTGTTGCCAGCAGGTGGCGCTATGACTGTGGGTGAATGTCGGCATGTAAATTTGTTCAGGGCGGGACTGTTGTCAAATGTGTAAAATTTTGTGCAGATCTGAGCATGTACAGCCAAGTTACTACAACTTCCTGTTTCATGGCGAATCATCGACGCCTACGGACACATCATCGGCGAAAATGCGCAGATAGCACAACTTTACATCGTCAATGCCTTTAGAAGGCACAGCAGAAATTTGAAGTCGATACGACTAATTCCCTAGGAGGAGTTCGTTAAAGAATCGCGAGTGTGTAAATCGTTCCAAAATGGCCACTAAATTCAAAATGGCGGACTTCCTGTAGAGTTTAGGGTATGGGTTCTTGAGGCTTTTTTGTGCGTCTTGATTTGATACATGTCCCCACCGAGTTTCGTGCATGTAGGTCGAACCTGGACGAGGGGCTAATTTTTTAAAATTTTCTAGGTGGCTAGCGAAGCCATTTTGCCCCGCACATCGCGAAACCCACAAAATACTGAAATTTTTCACCAGTCCTGACCCGTGTGCCAAATTTGGTGAGTTTTCGAGCATGCTGAGGCCGCGAAAATTGAGGCTACTTTGCAGAAAAAATAAAAGAAAATTAAAGCTGCAAGCAGCGTTGGGCGGGCCCTCGCACCTGTAGCGCGTCGGGGTGTGACGCGGCTGCGTTGCATGTTCTCGTGCTCTGCCGGTGCGGCTATGCATTTGCTACGCAATTCGGACGTTGCATGAAGGTTTTGTTCCTCACTTCCTGTACGCCAGCAGGTGGCGCTATGACTGTTGGTGAATGTCGGCATGTACATGTGTTCAGGGCGGGACTGTTATCCTACATGTAAAGTTTGGTGCAGATCTGAGTATCTACAGTGAAGTTACAACCACTTCCTGTGTCATGGCGAAGAGTTGATCTTTGGCATACGCCATGCGGATACGTCCATCGGCGAAAACTCACAGATAGCACAACTTTTCATCGTCATTGCCTTTAGAAGGCACAGCAGAAATTTGAAGTCGATCCAACTAAATCCCTAGGAGGAGTTTGTTAAAGTACGGAGTGTGTAAATCGTCCCAAAATGGCTGCAAAATTGAAAATGGCCGACTTCCTGTTGGGTTTAGGGCATGGCTCCAAGAGGCTTTTATACTTTTGGACATGATACATGTCCGCCCAAAATTCGATGCGTGTAGATGAAAGCGTCTGCGGCGGGGCTGCTCGTTAAAGGTCACTTCCTGTCGCCAGCAGGTGGCGCTATGACTGTGGGTGAATGTTGGCATGTAGATTTGTTCAGGGCGGGACTCTTGTCAAAGCGTGCAAAATTTCGTGCAGATCTGAGAATGTACGAAGAAGTTAGAACAACTTCCTGTTTCATGTCGAATCGTCGGCGCCACCGGACTACGTCCATCGGCAACAGCGCAGATAGCACAACTTTTCATCGTCAATGCCTTTAGAAGGCACAGCAGAAATTTGAAGTCGATCCGACTAAATCCCTAGGAGGAGTTAGTTAAAAGTACAGAGTGTGTAAATCATCCAATAATGGCGGCAACATTCAAAATGGCCGACTTCCTGTTGGGTTTAGGGCATCGCTCTAAGAGGCTTTTGTACCTCTTGACATGATACATGTCCCCCAAAATTTCGATGCGTGTAGATCAAGCGTGCGGCGGGGCTGCTTCGTTAAAGGTCACTTCCTGTTGCCAGCAGGTGGCGCTATGACTGTTGGTGAATGTCGGCATATACATGTGTCCAGGGCGGGACTCTTGTCAAAGCGTGTAAAATGTCGTACAGATCTGAGCATGTACACTGAAGTTAAAACCACTTCCTGTTTCATGGCTGAATCATAGACGCCACCGGACACGCTGATTGACGAAAACTCACAGATAGCACAACTTTTCATCGTCAATGCCTTTAGAAGGCACAGCAGAAATTTGAAGTCGATCTGATTAAATCCCTAGGAGGAGTTCGTTAAAGTAGAGAGTGTGTAAATCACTAAAAAAATGCGGTAAAATTCAAAATGGCCGACTTCCTGTTGGGTTTGGGGCATCGCTCCAAGAGGCTTTTGTGCGTCTGGACATGCCAGATGTACCACAGAAATTTTGTAGATGTCGGTCAAGCGTCGCGTGGGGGCTGCTTCGTTAAATGTCACATCCTGTTGCCAGCAGGTGGCGCTATGACTGGGGGTAAATATCGGCATGTAGATTTGTTCAGGGCGGCACTCTTGTCAAACATGTAAAATTTCGGTACCAATCTGAGCATGTACAGGCAAGTTACAGCAACTTCCTGTTTCATGGCGAATCATCGGCGCCACGGACACACCCATGGACGAAAACGTGCAGAGAGCACAACTTTACATCGTCAATGCCTTTAGAAGGCACAGCAGAAATTTGAAGTCGATCGGACAAAACCCCTAGGAGGAGTTAGTTAAAGTACAGAGTGTGTAAATCATCCAAAAATGGCCGCACAATTCAAAATGGCCGACTTCCTGTCAGGTTTAGGGCATCGCTCCAAGAGGCTTTTTTGTGCGTCTGGACATGATCCATGTGCCACAGAAATTTCGTATATGTAGGTAAAACGTGCGGCGGGGGCTGCTTCATTAAAGTTCACTTCCTGTTGCCAGCAGGTGGCGCTATGACTGTGGGTGAATGTCGGCATGTGCACGTGTTCAGGGCTGGGCTCTTGACAAGCGTGCAAAATTTCGTGCAGATCTGAGCATATACAGCCAAGTTGCAACAACTTCCTGTTTCGTGGCGAATCATCAGCGCCACGGACACGCCCATTGACAACAGCGCGCAGATAGCACAACTTTACATCGTCAATGCCTTTAGAAGGCACAGCAGAAATTTGAAGGCGATCCGGCCGGAACCCCTAGGAGGAGTTAGTTAAAGTACGGAGTGTCGCGAATCGTCCCAAAATGGCAGCCAAATTCAAAATGGCGGACTTCCTGTCGAGTTTAGGGTATGGGTTCTTGAGGCTTTTTTGTGCGTCTTGATATGATACACGTCCCCACCAAATTTCGTGCATGTAGGTCGAGCGTGGACGAGGGGCTAATTTTTCCAATTTTCTAGGTGGCGCTAGCGAGCCATTTTGCCCGCGCCGATCTGCGAAACCCACAAAATACTGAAATTTTTCACCAGTCCTGACACGCGTGCCAAATTTGGTGAGTTTTCGAGCATGTTGCGACCGCGAAAATGGGGCTTACTTTGCAGAAAAAAGAAAAAAGAAAAAAAAAAAATAATTAAAGCTGCAAGCAGCGATGGGCGGGCCCTCGCACATGTAGCACGTTGTGGCGTGACGCTGCCGCGTTGCACATTCTGGAGCTTGGCCAGTGTGTCTGTGCATTTGCTACGAGATTTGGACGTTGCATGAAGGTTTTGTACCTCACTTCCTGTTGGCAGCAGGTGGCGCTATGACTGTTGGTGAATGTCGGCATGTACATGAGTTCAGGGCGGGACTGTTATCCTACATGTAAAGTTTGGTGCAGATGTGAGCATGTACACTGAAGTTAAAACCACTTCCTGTGTCATGGCGTTGAGTTGATCTTTGACGCCATACCCGGACACGCCGATTGACATATACTCGCAGATAGCACAACTTTACATCGTCAATGCCTTTAGAAGGCACAGCAGAAATTTGAAGTCGATCGGACAAAACCCTAGGAGGAGTTAGTTAAAGTGCGAGTGTGCGAATCGTCCCAAAATGGCCGCACAATTCAAAATGGCCGACTTCCTATCAGGTTTAGGGCATTGCTCCAAGAGGCTTTTGTCGCGTCTGGACATGATCCATGTGCCACAGAAATTTCGTACATGTAGGTCAAGCGTCGCGGCGGGGGCTGCTTCGTTAAAGTTCACTTCCTGTTGCCAGCAGGTGGCGCTATGACTGTGGGTGAATGTCGGCATGTACGCGTGTTCAGGGCTGGGCTCTTGACAAACGTGCAAAATTTCGTGCAGATTTGAGCATATACAGCCAAGTTGCAACAACTTCCTGTTTCATGGCGAATCATCAGCATCACGGACACGCCCATTGGCAACAGCGCCAGATAGCACAACTTTACATCGTCAATGCCTTTAGAAGGCACAGCAGAAATTTGAAGGCAATCCGATGGAACCCTAGGAGGAGTTAGTTAAAGTACGGAGTGTGTGAATCGTCCCAAAATGGCAGCCAAATTCAAAATGGCGGACTTCCTGTTGAGTTTAGGGTATGGGTTCTTGAGGCTTTTTTGTGCGTCTTGATATGATACACGTCCCCACCAAATTTCGTCCATGTAGGTCAAAGCGTGGACGAGGGGCTAATTTTCCAATTTTCTAGGTGGCGCTAGCGAGCCATTTTGCCACGCCGATACGCGAAACCCACAAAATACGAAATTTTTCACCAGTCCTGACACGCGTGCCAAATTTGGTGAGTTTTCGAGCATGTTGCGACCAGCGAAAATGGGGCTTACTTTGCAGAAAAAGAAAAAAGAAAAAAAAAAAAAAAAAAAAATAATCCTTACAATTTCAATAGGGTCCTCGCACCGTTAGTGCTTTCGGGCCCTAATAATCCTACAATTTCAATAGGGTCCTCGCACCGTTAGTGCTTTCGGGCCTAATAATTAAAGCTGCAAGCAGCGATGGGTAGACCCTACGCACCTGTAACGACGTCGGTGTGATGCGGCGGCGTTGCATATTGTGGAAGTGCGGCGGTGCGTCTGTTCATTTGCTGTAAACCCGGACGCTGCA
>JALXJV020000009.1:36795952-36816955 GCA_024633595.2 Lepomis macrochirus | reverse complement strand
CTTTGAGTTTTTTTACTTTTGTGTTGCCGAAATGCTGGATGGTTGTTTTGCTTTCGGATGCACGTGGAGGAGGAGACAAGCCTGGGCTGTGTTAGGTGAGGGATTCCCCGTAAGGTAATATTAAACAATTACCGCAGTCCAGCAGCGGCAGGGACCTGGCAGTTTGTAACGATAGAAGTGCGGCAGCAGATGCTGTAACATTATATAGATCGGATATGCCCAACATTTCCAGTTTGTGTTCATATTTTTCTTTTTCTTAAGTTGAGAGGTGATCCAAATAAAATTTGACTGCTTTTGCGGCATCTGTTCGGGGGAGTCGCAGTGTGAGCCGCTATGTTGGTCTGTTGTTGCCCTTAATAGCAGCATGGTTGTCATGTTAGCATGCTAGCACAGTTAGATTTTTAGGGCCCGAGCACGAAACGTGCGAAGGACCCTATTGAAACTGTTAGGATTATTAGGGCCCGAGCACGAAACGTGCGAAGGACCCTATTGAAACTGTTAGGATTATATTTCTTTTTAGGGCCCGAGCACGAAACGTGCGAAGGACCCTATTGAAACTGTTAGGATTATTAGGGCCCGAGCACGAACCGTGCGAGGACCCTATTGAAACTGTTAGGATTATTTTTTTTTCTTTCTTTTTTCTTTTTTCTTTTTCTGCAAAGTAAGCTCACTTTTCGCAGCCTCAACATGCTCGAAAACTCACCAAATTTGGCACGCATGTCAGGACTGGTGAAAAATTTCGTATTTTGTGGGTTTCGCGGATGGGCGGGGCAAAATGGCTCGCTAGCGCCACCTAGAAAATTAGAAAAAATTAGCCCCTCGTACCCGTTCGACCTACATGCACGAAATTTGGTGTGGAAGTGTATCATATCAAGACGCACAAAAAAGCCTCAAGAACCCATACCCTAAACTCGACAGGAAGTCCGCCATTTTGAATTTGGTGGCCATTTTGGGACGATTTGCACACTCCGTACTTTCACGAACTCCTCCTAGGGATTTAGTCGGATCGACTTCAAATTTTTGCTGTGCCTTCTCAAACCATTGAAGATGTGAAGTTGTGCTATCTGCGCGTTTTCGTCGATGGGCGTGTCCGTGCCGTCGACGATTCGCCATGAAACAGGAAGTTGTAGTAATTTCGCTATAAATGCTCAGATCAGCACAAAATTTTGTACATTTGACAAGAGTCCCGCCCTGAAGAAATGTACATGCCAACATTCAACCATAGTCATAGCGCCACCTGCTGGCAACAGGAAGTGACCTTTAACAAAGCAGCCCCCGCCGCACGTTTGACCTACATAAATGAAATTTCTGTGGCACATGTATCATGTCCAGAGGTACAAAAAAGCCTCTTGGAGCCATGCTCTAAACCCAACAGGAAGTCGGCCATTTTGAATTGTGCGACCATTTTGGGACAATTTACACACTCCGTACTTTAACGAACTCCTCCTAGGGATTTAGTCGGATCGACTTCAAATTTCTGCTGTGCCTTCTAAAGGCATTGACAATGAAAAGTTGTGCTATCTGCGTGTTTTCGTCGATGGACGTGTCCGATGGCGTCGACGATTACGCCATGAAACAGGAAGTGGTTGTAACTTCAGTGTACATCCTCAGACCTGCACGAAATTTTACACGGTACACAACAGTCCCGCCCTAAACAAATGTACATGCCGACATTCACCCCCCAGTCATAGCGCCACCTGCTGGCAACAGGAAGTGTCCTTCAACGAAGCAGCCCTCCTCGCGACGCTTGACCGACATGCACGACACTTCTGTGGTATATCTATCATGTCCAGACGCACAAAAAAGCCTCTTGGAGCGATACCCTAAACTCAACAGGAAGTCGGCCATTTTGAATTTTATGGCAAAGTTTTGGTGATTTACACACTCCGTATTTTAACTAACTCCTCCTAGAGATAGAGTCGGATCGACTTCAAATTTCTGCTGTGCCTTCTAAAGGCATTGACGATCTAAAGTTGTGCTATCTGCGCATATATGTCAATGGGCGTGTCCCTGGCGTGGCGTCAAAGATCAAGTCTTCGCCATGACACAGGAAGTGGTTGTAACTTCACTGTACATCCTCAGATCTGCACAAAATTTTACATGTTTGACAAGACCCCGCCCTGAACAAATCTACATCTCGACATTCACCCCTAGTCATAGCGCCACCTGCTGGCTACAGGAAGTCACCTTTAACAAAGCAGCCACCGCCGCGACGTTTCAACCGACATGCACGAAATTTCTGTGGTACATCTGCCATGTCCATACGCGAGAAAAAGCCTATTGGAGTGATGCCCTAAACTCGACAGGAAGTCCGCCATTTTGAATTTTACCACCATTTTGGATGATTTACTCACTCACGTACTTTAACGAACTCCTCCTAAGGATTCAGTAGGATCGACTTCAAATTTCTGCTGTGCCTTCTAAAGGCATTGACGATGAAAACTTGTGCTATCTGTGCGTTTTCGATGCGATGGGCGTGTCCGTGGTGTGGCGTCAAAGATCAATCCGTCGCAATGACACAGGAAGTGGTTTTAACTTCACTGTAGATGCTCACATCTGCACCAAACTTTACAAGTAGGATAGGAGTCCCGCCCTGAACTCATGTACAATGCCGACAATCACCCACAGTCATAGCGCCACCTGCTGGCAACAGGAAGTGAGGTACAAAACCTTCATGCAACTTCCGAATCGGCGTGGAAAAGGCACAGCCGCTACCGGCAGAGCTCTAGAATATGCAGCGGCCGCATCACACCCGACGTGCAACAGATGCGAGGGCCCGCCCATCGCTGCTTGCAGCTTTAATTTTTTTTCTTTCTTTCTTTCTTTCTTTTTTTTCTGCAAAGTAAGCCCCATTTTCGCGGCCGCAACATGCTCGAAAACTCACCAAATTTGGCACGCGTGTCAGGACTGGTGAAAAATTTCGTATTTTGTGGGTTTCGCGGACGGGCGGGGCAAAATGGCTCACTAGCGCCACCTACAAAATTAGAAAAATTAGCCCCTCGTCCCACGTTCGACCTACATGCACGAGATTTGGTGGGGACGTGTATCATATCAAGACGCACAAAAAAGCCTCAAGAACCCATACCCTAAACTCGACAGGAAGACCGCCATTTTGAATTTGGTGGCCATTTTGGGACCATTTACACACTCCGTACTTTAACGAACTCCTCCTAGGGATTTAGTCCGATCGATTTCAAATTTCTGTTGTGCCTTCTAAAGGCATTGACGAACTTAAGTTGTGCTATCTGCGCGTTTTCGTCCAGGGGCGTGTCTGTGGCGTCGATGATTCGCCATGAAACAGGAAGTTGTTGTAACTTGCCTGTCCATGCTCAGCTCTGCACGAAATTTTACACGTTTGACAAGAGTCCCACCCTGAACAAATCTACATGCCGACATTCACCCCCAGTCATAGCGCCACCTTCTGGCAACAGGATGTCACGTTTAACGAAGCAGCCCCCGCTGCACGTTTGACCTACATGCACGAAATTTGGTGGGGACGTTTATCATATCAAGACACACAAAAAAGTCTCAAGAACCCATACCCTAAACTCAACAGGAAGTCCGCCATTTTCAATTTGGCCGCCATTTTAGGACG
Source organism: Lepomis macrochirus (assembly GCA_024633595.2). Taxonomy (NCBI): domain Eukaryota; kingdom Metazoa; phylum Chordata; class Actinopteri; order Centrarchiformes; family Centrarchidae; genus Lepomis; species Lepomis macrochirus. The sequence continues at coordinate 36,813,360 of JALXJV020000009.1, read as the reverse complement.
ATTCACACACTCCGTACTTTAACGAACTCCTCCTAGGGATTTAGTCGGATCGACTTCAAATTTCTGCTGTGCCTTCTCAAGGCATTGACAATGAAAAGTTGTGCTATCTGCGCGTTTTCGTCAATGGGCGTGTCCGTGGTGTCGATGATTCGCCATGAAACAGGAAGTTGTAGTAACTTGGCTGTACATGCTCAGATCTGCACGAAATTTTAGACGATTGACAAGAGTCCCGCCCTGAACACATGTACATGCCAACATTCACCCCCAGCCATAGCGCCACCAGCTGGCAACAGGAAGTGACCTTTAACGAAGCAGCCCCCGCCGCACGTTTGACCTACATGTACGAAATTTCTGTGGTACATCTGGCATGTCCAGACGCGCAAAAAAGCCTCTTGAACCCATACCCTAAACTCGACAGGAAGTCGGCCATTTTGAATTTTAGGGCAAAGTTTTGGTGATTTACACACTCTGTATTTTAACTAACTCCTCCTAGGGATACAGTCGGATCGAATTGACATTTCTGCTGTGCCTTCTAAAGGCATTGACGATGAAAAGTTGTGCTATCTGTGAATTTTCGACAATCGGCGTGTCCGTGGCGTGGCGTCAAAGATCAAGTCTTCGCCATGACACAGGAAGTGCTTGTAACTTCAATGTACATGCTCACATCTGCATGAAATTTTACATGTTCAATAACAGTCCCGCCCTGAACACATGTACATGCCGACATTCACCCCCAATTATTGCGCCACCTGCTGGCAACAGGAAGTGAGGTTCAAAATATTCATGCAACATCCAAATCGCGTAGCAAATGCACAAATGCACCGGCCGAGCTCCAGAATATGCAACGCAGCCGCATCACACCCCGACGCACCACAGGTGCGAGGGCCCGCCCATCGCTGCTTGCAGCTTTAATTAGGGCCCGAGCACTAACGGTGCGAGGACCCTATTGAAATTGTAAGGATTATTTTTTTAGGGCCCGAGCACGAACCGTGCGAGGACCCTATTGAAACTGTTAGGATTTTTTTTTTTTTTTTTTCTTTCTTTCTTTCTTTCTTTATTTTTCTGCAAAGTAAGCTCATTTTTCGCGGCCGCAACATGCTCGAAAACTCACCAAATTTGGCACACATGTCAGGACTGGTGAAAAATTTCGTATTTTGTGGGTTTCGCAGATGGGCGTGGCAAAATGGCTCGCTAGCGCCACCTGCAAAATTTGAAAAAATTAGCCCCTCGTCCCCGTTCGACCTACATGCACGAAATTTGGTGGGGACATGTATCATATCAAGACGCACAAAAGCCTCAAGAACCCATACCCTAAACTCGACAGGAAGTCCGCCATTTTGAATTTGGTGACCATTTTGGGACGATTTGCACGCCGTACTTTAACTAACTCCTCCTAGGGATTTTGTCGGATCGACATCAAATTTCTGCTGTGCCTTCTAAAGGCATTGAGGATGTAAAGTTGTGCTCTCTGCGCGTTTTCGATCAATGGACGTGTCCGTGGCGTCGACGATTACGCCATGAAACAGGAAGTTGTTGTAACTTTGGTGTACATGCTCACATCTGCACGAAATTTTGCACGCTTGACAACAGTCCCGCCCTGAACACAAGTACATGCCGACATTCACCCACAGTCATAGCGCCACCTGCTGGCGACAGGAAGTGACCTTTAACGAAGCAGCCCCCACCCACGTTTAACCTACAGTTACGGAATTTTTGTGGTATATCTATCATGTCCAGACGCATACAAAAGCCTCTTGGACCACTCCTCTAATCTCAATAGGAAGTCGGCCATTTTGAATTGTGCATCCATTTTTGGATGATTTACACACTCCGTACTTTAACTAACTCCTCCTAGGGATGTAATCGGATCGACTTCAAATTTCTGCTGTGCCTCCTAAAGGCATTGACGATTAAAAGTTGTGCTATCTGCGGCATGATTCGATCGATGAGCGTGTCCATGGCGTGGCATCAAAGACCAACTCTTTGCCATGACACAGGAAGTTGTTGTAACTTCACTGTACATGCTCAGATCTGCACGAACTTTGCGCGTTTGACAGGAGTCCCGCCCTGAACACATGTACATGCTGACATTCACCCACAGTCATAGCGCCACCTACTGGCAACAGGAAGTGACTTTTAACAAAGTAGCCCCGCCAAGCGTTTGACCTACATGTACGAAAATTCTGTGGTACATCTATCATGTCCAGGCGCACAAAAAGCCTCTTGGAGCGATGCCCTAAACTCAACAGGAAGTCAGCCATTTTGAATTTTTTGGTAAAGTTTTGGTGATTCACACACTCCGTACTTTAACGAACTCCTCCTAGGGATTTAGTCGGATCGACTTCAAATTTCGGCTGTGCCTTCTAAAGGCATTGACGATGAAAAGTTGTGCTATCTGTGAGTTTTCGTCAATGGGCGTGTCCGTGGCGTGGCGTCAAAGATCAAGTCTTCACCATGACACAGGAAGTGCTTGTAACTTCACTGTACATGCTCAGATCTGCATGAAATTTTACATGTTTAATAAGAGTCCCGCCCTGAACACATGTACATGCCGACATTCACCCACAGTCATAGTGCCACCTGCTGGCAACAGGAAGTGAGGTACAAAACCTTCATGCAACGTCCGAATCGCGTGGAGAATGCACAGCCACACCGGCAGAGCTCTACAATATGCAACGCGGCCGGATCACACCCCAACGCGCTACATGTGCGAGGGCCCGCCCATCGCTGCTTGCAGCTTTAATTTTTCCTTTTTTCTGCAAAGTAAGCTCAATTTTCGCGGTCGCAACATGCTCGAAAACTCACCAAATTTGGCACGCATGTCAGGACTGGTGAAAAATTTCGTATTTTGTGGGTTTCAGCGGATCGGCGGGGCAAAATGGCTTCGCTAAGCCACCTAGAAAATTAGAAAAAATTAGCCCCTCGTCCACGTTCGACCTACATGCACGAAATGGTGGTGGGAACGTTTATCATATCAAGACGCACAAAAAAGCCTCAAGAACCCATACCCTCAACACATTGACGATGTAAAGTTGTGCTATCTGCGCGTTTTCGTCAATGGGCGTGTCCATGGCGTAGATGATTCGCCATGAAACAGGAAGTTGTAGTAACTTGGCTGTATATGCTCAGATCTGCACGAAATTTTACACGATTGACAAGAGTCCCGCCCTGAACACATGTACATGCCAACATTCACCCCCAGCCATAGCGCCACCTGCTGGCAACAGGAAGTGACCTTTAACGAAGCAGCCCCCGCCACACGTTTGACCTACATGTACTAAATTTCTGTGGCACATGGACCATTTCCACGCGCACAAAAAAGCCTCTTGGAGCCATGCCCTAAACCCAACAGGAAGTCGGCCATTTTGAATTTCATGGCAAAGTTTTGGTGATTTACACACTCCGTATTTTAACTAACTCCTCCTAGAGATAGAGTCGGATCGACTTCAAATTTCTGCTGTGTCTTCTAAAGGCATTGACGATGTAAAGTTGTGCTATCTGCGCATATATGTCAATGGGCGTGTCTGTGGCGTGGCGTCAAAGATCAACTCTTCGCCGTGACACAGGAAGTGGTTGTAACTTCACTGTAGATACTCAGATCTGCACGAAATATTACACGCTTGACAAGACTCCCGCCCTGAACCAATCTACATGCCGACATTCACCCACAGTCATAGCGCCACCTGCTGGCAACAGGAAGTGACCTTGTTGTGACCTTTAACAAAGCAGCCCCCACCCAACGTCTGCCCTACATTTATGAAATTTCTGTGGCACATGGATCATGTGCAGACGCACAAAAAGCCTCTTGGCCAACTCCCTAATCTCAACAGGAAGTCGGCCATTTTGAATTTTAGGGCAAAGTTTTGGTGAGATACACACTCTGTACTTTAACTATCTCCTCCTAGAGATATAGTCAGATCGACTTCAAATTCCTGCTGTGCCTTCTAAAGGCATTGACGATGAAAAGTTGTGCTCTCTGCGAGTTTTCGTCAATGGGCGTGTCCATGGCGTGGCGTCAAAGATCAAGTCATCGCCATGACAAGGGAAGTGGCTGTAACTTCACTGTAGATGCTCACATCTGCACCAAACTTTACATGTAGGATAACAGTCCCGCCCGGAGACATGTACATGCCGACATTCACCCACAGTGATAGCGCCACCTGCTGGCAACAGGAAGTGAGGTACAAAAACCTTCATGCAAAGTCCGAAGCGCGTAGCAAATGCACAGCCGCACGGGCAGAGCTCCAGAATATGCAACGCGGCCGCATCACACCCGACGGCTACATGATGCGAGGGCCGCCCATCGCTGCTTGCAGCTTTAATTAGAGCCCGAGCACTAACGGTGCGAGGACCCTATTGAAACTGTTAGGATTATTTTTTTTCTTTCTTTATTATTTTTCTGCAAAGTAAGCTCATTTTTCGCGGTCGCAACATGCTCGAAAACTCACCAAATTTGGCACGCATGTCAGGACTGGTGAAAAATTTCATATTTTGTGGGTTTCAGCGGACGGCGAGGGCAAAATGGCTCGCTAACGCCACCTAGAAAATTAGAAAAAATTAGCCCCTCGTCCACATTCAACCTACAGGCACGAAATTTGGTGGGGACGTGTATCATATCAAGACGCACAAAAAAGCCTCAAGAACCCATACCCTAAACTCGACAGGAAGTCCGCCATTTTGAATTTGGCGGACATTTTGGGACGATTTGCACAGTCCATACTTTAACGAACTCCTCCTAGGGATTTAGTCGGATCGACTTCAAATTTCTGCTGTGCCTTCTAAAGGCATTGACGATGAAAAGTTGTGCTATCTGCGCGTTTTCGTCAATGGGCGTGTCCGTGGCGTTGACGATTCGCCATGAAACAGGAAGTTGTTGTAACTTCACTGTACGTGCTCAGATCTGCACGAAATTTTACACGTTTGACAAGAGTCCCGCCCTGAACACATGTACATGCCGACATTCAACCATAGCCATAGCGCCACCTGCTGGCGACAGGAAGTGACCTTTAACGAAGCAGCCCCGCCGCGACGTTTGATCTACACGCACAAAATTTTTGGGGACATGTATCATGTCAAGAGGTACAGAAAAGCCTCTTGGAACGATGCCCTAAACCCCACAGGAAGTCGGCCATTTTGAATTTTGCCGCCATTATTGGATGATTTACACACTCTGTACTTTAACTAACTCCTCCTAGGGACGGAATCAGATCGACTTCAAATTTCTGCTGTGCCTTCTAAAGGCATTGACGATGTAAAGTTGTGCTATCTGCGCGTTATCGTCCATGGAGCGTGTCCGGTGGCGTCGACGATTCAGCCATGAAACAGGAAGTTGTAGTAACTTGGCTGTACATGCTCAGATCTACACAAAATTTTACACGTTTCACAAGACTCCCGCCCTGAACAAATCTACATGCCAACATTCACCCCCAGTGATAGCGCCACCTGCTGGCAACAGGAAGTCACCATTAACGAAACAGCCCCCGCTGCACGTTTCACCGACATCTACAAAATTTCTGTGGCACGTGTATCATGTCCAGAGGTACAAAAAAGCCTCCTGGAGCGATACTCTAAACCCGACAGGAAGTCGGCCATTTTGATTTGTGCGGCCATTTTTGGATGATTTACACACTCCGTACTTTAACTAACTCCTCCTAGGGATTTAGTCGGATCAACTTCAAATTTCTGCTGTGCCTTCTAAAGGCATTGGCGATGAAAAGTTGTGCTATCTGCGCGTTTTCGTCAATTGGCGTGTCCGTGGCGTGGCGTCAAAGATCAAGTCTTCGCCATGACACAGGAAGTGGCTGTAACTTCACTGTACATGCTCACATCTGCACCAAACTTTACATGTAGGATAACAGTCTCGCCCTGAACACATGTACATGCCGACATTCACCCCCAGTCATTGCGCCATCTGCTGGCAACAGGAAGTGAGGTACAAAACCTTCATGCAACGTCCAAATCAGCGTAAGCAAATGCACAGATGCACCGGCCGAAGCTCTAGAATATGCAACGCTGGACGCATCACACCTCGACGCCACAGGTGCGAGGGCCACTCATCGCTGCTTGCAGCTTTAATTTTTTTTTTTTTCTTTCTTTATTTTTCTGCAAAGTAAGCTCATTTTTCACGGCCGCAACATGCTCGAAAACTCACCAAATTTGGCACGCGTGTCAGGACTGGTGAAAAATTTCAGTATTTTGTGGGTTTCGCGGACGGCGGGGCAAAATGGTTCGCTAGCGCCACCTAGAAAATTGGAAAAAATTAGCCCCTCGGTCCACGCTCGACCTACATGCACGAAATTTGGTGGGGACGTGTATCATATCAAGACGCACAAAAAAGCCTCAAGAACCCATACCCTAAACTCGACAGGAAGTCCGCCATTTTGAATTTGGCCGCCATTTTCGGACGATTCACACACTCCGTACTTTAACGAACTCCTCCTAGGGATTCAGTCGGATCGACTTGAAATTTCTGCTGTGCCTTCTAAAGGCATTGACGATGTAAAGTTGTGCTATCTGCGTGTTTTCGTCAATGGGCGTGTCCGTGGCGTCGACGATTCACCATGAAACAGGAAGTTGTAGTAACTTAGCTGTACATGCTCAGATCTGCACGAAATTTTGCACGCTTAAGAAGAGTCCCGCCAGAACACGTGTACATGCCGACATTCAACCACAGTCAAAGCGCCACCTGCTGGCAACAGGATATTACGTTTAACGAAGCAGCCCCCGCCGCACGTTTGACCGACATGCACGAAATTTCTGTGGCACATCTGTCATGTCCAGACGCACAAAAAAGCCTCTTGGAGCGATGCCCTAAACTCAACAGGAAGTCGGCCATTTTGAATTTGGCTGCAATTTTTGGATGATTTACACGCTCCGTATTTTGACAAACTCCTCCTAGGGATTTAGTCGGATCGACCTCAAATTTCTGCTGTGCCTTCTAAAGGCATTGACGATGAAAAGTTGTGCTATCTGCGCGTTTTCGTCAATGGACGTGTCCGATGGCGTGGCGTCAAAGATCAAGTCTTCGCCATGACACAGGAAGTGGGTGTAACTTCACTGTACATGCTCACATCTGCACCAAACTTTCCATGTAGGATAACAGTCCCGCCCAGAACACGTGTACATGCCGACATTCACCCCCAGTCATAGCGCCACCTGCTGGCAACAGGAAGTTATGTTTAACGAAGCAGCCCCGCCCATGACGCTTTGACCGACATGCACGAAATTTCTGTGGCACATCTATCATGTCCAGACGCACAAAAAAGCCTCTTGGAGCGATGCCCTAAACTCAACAGGAAGTCGGCCATTTTGAAATTTATGGCAAAGTTTTGCTGATTTACACACTCTGTATTTTAACTAACTCCTCCTAGAGATAGAGTCGGATCGACTTCAAATTTCTGCGGTGCCTTCTAAAGGCATTGATGATTTAAAGTTGTGCTATCTGCGCTTATATGTCAATGGGCGTGTCTGTGGCGTGCGTGCCAAAGATCAACTTTTCGCCGTGACACAGGAAGTGGTTCTAACTTCACTGTAGATGCTCAGATCTGCACGAAATTTTACACGCTTGACAAGAGTCCCGCCCTGAACAGATCTACATGCCGACATTCACCCACAGTCATAGCGCCACCTGCTGGCAACAGGAAGTGTGGTACAAAACCTTCATGCAGCGTCCGAAGCGCATAGCAAAGCACTGCTGCACAGGCAGGGGTCCACAATAGGCAACGCGACTGGCTCACACCCCGACGTGCCACATGTGCGAGGGCCCGCCCATCGCTGCTTGCAGCTTTAATTTTTTCTTTTTTCTGCAAAGTAAGCTCAATTTTCGCGGCCGCAACATGCTCGAAAACTCACCAAATTTGGCACGCATGTCAGGACTGGTGAAAAATTTCGTATTTTGTAGGTTTCAGCGGATGGGCGGGCGAAATGGCTCGCTAGCGCCACCTAGAAAATTAGAAAAATTAGCCCCTCATCCCCGCTCGACCTACATGCACGAAATTTGGTGGGCACGTGTATCATATCAAGACGCACAAAAAGCCTCAAGAACCCATACCCTAAACTCGACAGGAAGTCCGCCATTTTGAATTTGGTGGCCATTTTGGGACGATTTGCACACTTCGTACTTTAACGAACTCCTCCTAGGGATTTAGTCGGATCGACTTCAAATTTCTGCTGTGCCTTCTCAAGGCATTGACGATGTAAAGTTGTGCTATTCTGCGTGTTTAGCTCAATGGACGTGTCCGTGCCGTCGACAATTCAGCCATGAAACAGGAAGTTGTGGTAACTTCGCTATAAATGCTCAGATCTGCACCAAATTTTGTACATTTGACAAGAGTCCCGCCCTGAACAAATGTACATGCCAACATTCAACCATAGTCATAGCGCCACCTGCTGGCAACAGGAAGTGACCTTAAACGAAGCAGCCCCCGCCACACGTTTGACCTACATGTATGAAAATTCTGTGGTACATCTATCATGTCCAGACGCACAAAAAAGCCTCTTGGACTACTTCCCTCAACTCAACAGGAAGTCAGCCATTTTGAATTGTGTGGCCATTTTTGGATGATTTCCACACACTGTACTTTAACGAACTCCTCCTAGGGATTTAGTCGGATCGACTTCAAATTTCTGCTGTGCCTTCTAAAGGCATTGAAGATGTAAAGTTGTGCTATCTCAGCGCTGTTAGTCAATGGACGTGTCTGTGGCGTCGACGATTCGCCATGAAACAGGAAGTTGTAGTAACTTCGCTATAAATGCTCAGATCTGCACCAAATTTTGTACATTTGACAAGAGTCCCGCCTTGAACAAATGTACATGCCAACATTCAACCATAGTCATAGCGCCACCTGCTGGCAACAGGAAGTGACCTTGAACGAAGCAGCCCCCGCCGCACGTTTGACCTACATGTACGAAATTTCTGTGGCACATGGATCATGTCCAGACGCACAAAAAAGCCTCTTGGAGCGATGCCCTAAACTCAACAGGAAGTCGGCCATTTTGAATTGTGCCACCATTTTGGGACGATTCATACACTCCGTACTTTAACTAACTCCTCCTAGGGACTTAGTCGGATGGACTTCAAATATCTGCTGTGCCTTCTAAAGGCATTGACGATGAAAAGTTGTGCTATCTGCGCGTTTTCGTCAATGGGCGTGTCCGTGGCGTCAAAGATCAAGTCATCGCCATGACACAGGAAGTGGTTGTAACTTCAGTGGACATGCTCACATCTGCACCAAACTTTACAGGTAGGATAAGAGTCCAGTCCTGAACACATGTACACGCCGACACTCTCCAACAGTCATAGCGCCACCTGCTGGCAACAGGATGTGAGGTACAAAACCTTCATGAAACGTCCAAATCGCGTAGCAAATGCACGGCCGAGCTCCAGAATATGCAACGCGGCTGCGCCACATCCCGACGCGCTACATGTGCGAGGGCCCGCCCATCGCTGCTTGCAGCTTTAATATTTCTTTCTTTCTTTCTTTCTTTCTTTCTTTTTTCTGCAAAGTAAGCCCCATTTTCGCGGCCGCAACATGCTCGAAAACTCACCAAATTTGGCACACGTGTCAGGACTGGTGAAAAATTTCGTATTTTGGGGGTTTCGCGGAGGGCGGGGCAAAATGGCTCGCTAGCGCCACCTAGAAAATTAGAAAACATTAGCCCCTCGTCCACGTTCGACCTACATGCACGAAATTTGGTGGGGACGTGTATCATATCAAGACGCACAAAAAAGCCTCAAGAACCCATACCCTAAACTCGACAGGAAGTCCGCCATTTTGAATTTGGCGGACATTTTGGGACGATTCGCACACTCCGTACTTTAACGAACTCCTCCTAGGGATTTAGTCGGATCGATTTCAAATTTCTGCTGTGCCTTCTAAAGGCATTGAAGATGCAAAGTTGTGCTATCTGCGCGTTTTAGTCGATGGTGTGTCCGTGGCATCGACGATTCAGCCATGAAACAGGAAGTTGTTCTAACTTCAGTGTACGTGCTCAGATCTGCACGAAATTTTGCACGTTTCATAAGAGTCCCGCCCTGAACACGTGTACATGCAGACATTCACCCGCACTCATAGCACCACCTGCTGGCGACAGGAAGTGACCTTTAACGAAGCAGCCCCCGCCCCACGTTTGACCTACATGCACAAAATTTGGTGGGGACATGTATCATGTCAAGACGCACAAAAAAGCCTCAAGAACCCATACCCTAAACTCGACAGGAAGTCCGCCATTTTGAATTTGGTCGCCATTTTGGGACGATTCACACACTCTGTACTTTAACGAACTCCTCCTAGGGATTTAGTCGTATCGACTTCAAATTTCTGCTGTGCCTTCTAAAGGCATTGACGATGTAAAGTTGTGCTATCTGCGCGTTTTCGCCAATGGGCGTGTCCGTGGCGATGGCCAAAGATCAACTCATCGGCGTGACACAGGAAGTGGTTGTAACTTCACTGTACATGCTCAGATCTGCATGAAATTTTACATGCTTGACAAGAGTCCCGCCCTGAACACATGTACATGCCGACATTCACCCACAGTCATAGCGCCACCTACTGGCAAAAGGAAGTGACCTTTGTATGACCTTTAACGAAGCAGCCCCCGCCGCACATTTCACCTACATGTTCAAAATTTCTGTGGCTCATGTATCAAGTCCAGTTGCACAAAAGCCTCTTGGACCACTCCCTAAACCCAACAGGAAGTCGGCCATTTTCAATTTTACCGCCAATTTTGGATGATTTACAAACTCCATACTTTAACGAACTCCTCCTAGGGATTTAATCGGATCGACTTTAAATTTTTGCTGTGCCTTCTAAAGGCATTGACGATGTAAAGTTGTGCTATCTGCACGTTTTCGTCGATGGGCGTGTCCGTGGCGTCGACAATTCGCCATGAAACAGGAAGTGGTAATAACTTGGCTTTCCATGCTCTGATCTGCACGAAATTTTACACGTTTGACAACAGTCCCGCCCTGAACTAATCTACATGCCGACATTCACCCACAGTTATAGCGCCACCTGCTGTCGACAGAAAGTTGGCTACAAAACCTTCATGCAACGTCCGAAGCGCGTAGCAAATGAACAGCCACACCGGCGGAGCTCCAGAATATGCAACGCCGTCGCATCACACCCCTCGACGCGCTACAGGTGCGAGGGCCCGCCCATCGCTGCTTGCAGCTTTAATTTTTCTGTTGAACTTGCAGTTTGGCGGCATGTTTTGGCGCCTTTCAATTACCAGTACCAGCTCAACCCAGTACTCAGTACTCACAGTACTCAGTACCCCTCAACATAGCTGGTCGTCACAGCGACGCCACACACAACTGCCACGACATAATGTTCAATGCGACACACACACCAGCCACCCACACAAATTTCTCTTTATTTAAGTTAAAATGTTTCAACATTACTCAGAATGTAAAGACAGATGAGCAGTATGAAAACCTTCCAGCTCTGCCGTTGTTGCTGCAGCGGTCTGAGTGATGAGTGAGTTTTTGTTCTGCAATCACTACACAATCGATTTCTCACCTCAAAGCTTCTCAGAAGTGGATTTAGTGATTAAATTAACTATGACAATTCTAAAATATCTGTTGCTGGCCTGATACATGTGATGATGATACAGTGAATAGTGACGATTCTCTCTGACCAATCAGCAGTCTGCCGTGTTTTCACGTCACATTTTTCGCATTTTAGTATCGCCTCAGCTCACTTTGAACCTCAACAGAGGTGATACGAAAAAAAAGTACCTGGAAGTAGGTACAGGTACAACTTTTCCACAATGGAAAACCAAACAAAGGCGAGTAAAGCCAAGTCTACCTGGTACTATGCAGTGGAAAAGGGGCTTTAGTGTAACATTATCGTGCCCCATGCCTTTTCCTGGTTATAGTAAAGGGACCAGCAGCTAGTAGGTCTAGACTTGGGTTAGCAGTTTGTTTACAGCTCAGTTATCCCACCCTAACCACTTACCAGTCAGCTAGTTGACTGATAGGCATGTGGGACCATATTGTTTGTGTTTGTATTGTTTCTACGTGTAATTCCATCATATAAAACTATTTTTCAGATCTAAAAATTGGGCTCTTTTCCAGAGGAATTGGATGAAAAACCACCAAGGCTAAACTTGGTGACATGATTGCATCATTGTATTCTGATTGATTGCATTCTTTAGCTCCAGCGTGATTCACACAATTATCACAAAACCAATGCCAATGCAAAAAGAAGAAAAGATCAGGGATTCAATTCAAGTGGTCTCCTCTCTCTGTTGGGAACTTCTATATTTTTTTGTCCATAATATTTTTTTCTGGGATTGTCCAAGTGCATACAACAGCAGACGTGGAGAAGAGAGTGGACCTACTTCCCATTTCCATTGAGCGGTATGACCAGGGACAGATTTGAGTCATTTTTTGGTCCCTTCATCTGTGTGATGTCACAGAGGTTGAAGGAAATCAGAAAAAGAAGGGAACAGCATAATACAACCAACTCTTAAAAATCGAACCCCTCTACAGCCAAATTGTCTATGCTTGCAACTCTCTCTTCCAGACAGGCAGAAAAAAAAACTACTGATGAGAGGATGGTAGCAAGCAAGGCCAGAATTGGATTCAGACAATTCATGAGAGACGAGCCAACCAAGTTTGGATACAAACTCTTTGTTTTGGCTGAATAAAAGACTGGCTACACTTTTTTTGTTTTGCCAGGGGAAAACTCAATAGTCATTGTTTAGAGGGAGGGTCTCAGTTACATTTACATTTAAATTTACATTTACTCATTTGGCAGACGCTTTTATCCAAAGCGACTTACATTTGAGGAACAACTTACAAGTATCAACAGAGCATCAAATACAGATCTACAACTGACAATACATACTAGTAAGAGCAGCAATAAATCCTAGTAAGAGCTCATAGTACATATCACATCAATGGGTAAATACCTAGGGAAGGAAGTAAGAGTTAACAGAAAGTGCAATCAGAACAAAAAAGTGCAGTCAATACAAGATAATTGTAGGGATAGAAGAAGAAGGGCACAGGAAGTGCATGTTAGAGGTTAGTTAGTTAGAGGTGTTATAAGAGGAAGTGTTCTCGGAAGAGATGAGTTTTCAAGAGCTTCTTGAAGTTAGAGAGGGACGCCCCTGCTCTTATGGCATGTGGTAGCTCGTTCCACCATCGTGGTGTCACAGATGAGAACAGCCGGGACGGGGATGGCTTGTGTGAAGGGCTGGCAGAGCCAGGCCCGTTCTGTAGGAGGAGCGTAGGGTTTGTATAATGGAGTTTAGGTAGATGGGTGCAGACCCGGTGGTCACTCTGTATGCAAGCATTAGTGACTTGAATTTGATTCTGGAGGCCACGGGAAGCCAGTGGAGGTCACTGAGTAATGGAGTGACATGAGTCCTTTTGGGCTGATCAAAAACCAGACGCGCTGCTGCGTTCTGAACCATTTGTAAGGGTTTCACAGCACAAGCTGGAAGACCTGCTAGGAGGGCGTTGCAATAGTCGAGGCGAGAGATAACCATGGCCTGTACCAGAAGCTGGGTGGCATACTGAGTGAGGTAGGGCCTGATTTTCCTTATGTTGTATAAAGCAAAGCAGCATGACTTAGAGACAGCAGCGACATGGTCTGAAAATGACAGTTGATCATCAATCAAGACACCCAAGTTTCTCACCACCTTGGTTTGAGTGATGGTTGAGGAGTCAATTTGTAGTTTGATGTTATGGTAAATGGATTGCTTGGCTGGAATGACCAAGAGTTCAGTCTTGGAGAGGTTTAGTTGAAGGTGGCAAGCCTTCATCCATGTAGATATGTCCGAGAGACAGTCTGTAATCCGCGCCGAGACAGGATCGTCTGGCGGGAAGGATAGATAGAGTTGCATATCGTCTGCGTAGCAGTGGTAAGAGAAGCCGCGTGAGCGAATGATCGGCCCAAGTGAGGTGGTGTAAATTGAGAAGAGAAGGGGCCCCAGCACTGAGCCTTGGGGCACGCCTGTGGAGAGGCAGTGGGAGGAGGATAATTGTCCTTGCCACAAGACATTGTAGGAGCCCAGAAAGGTAGGATTCGAACCACAGGAGTGCTTTACTCGAGATGCCCATTGCTGAGAGTGCAGATAGCAGGATTGCGTGGTTGACTGTATCAAAGGCAGCTGATAGGTCTAGCAGGATGAGAACCGAGGATTGGGCTGCAGCTTTCGCTGACCTTAGGGCTTCTGTTACAGACAGAAGAGCCGTTTCAGTAGAGTGGGCACTCTTAAAGCCAGACTGATATGGATCTAGGAGGTCATTCTGTGAGAGGTATTCTGAGACCTGTTTGAAAACCGCCCGTTCAAGAGTTTTGGATAAAAATGGTAGAAGAGACACTGGTCGATAGTTCTCAACTTGAGTAGGGTCAAGTGAGGACTTTTTGAGCAAGGGTGTAACCTGAGCCCTTTTGAAGGTGGTCGGGAAGGTTCCTGAAGCCAGAGAAGTGTTTATCACGTGAGTGATTGCCGGGACCACAGTAGGAGATATGGCTTGGAGGAGATTTGTGGGAATTGAGTCCAGTGGGCATGTAGTTGGACTGACTACGAGTCAAGAGTTCTGATACTTCACTCTCTGAGAGAGGAGTAAACGAGGAGAGTGAAGAACCACTGGCCTGGGAGGGCAGAGGAAAAGATGTAGTAGGACTGCTACATTGGTTGAGTTTGAATGTTTCAGAGAATTGGCTAGTTATAGCCTCCACTTTGCCTGTGAAGAAGGCAGCAAAGGTATCAGCAGACAAGTTTGTGGGTGGTGGAGGGGGAGGCGGATTTAATAGAGCTTTAAAGGTGGAAAATAATTTCCTTTAGTCAGTGGCACTGCTAATTCTGTTGTTATAGAACGCAGTTTTGGCAGCACTGATGCTTGTCGAGAAGGAGGATAGGAGTAATTGGTAGCCCTTAAGGTCAGTAGGGTCTTTGGTTTTTCGCCATTTTCTTTCAGCAGCTCTGAGATCAGTACGTAGCCCCCGGATGGTATCCGTTAGCCATGGGTGGGACTGGTTTGGGCGAGCAGGCTTGGTGGATAGAGGACACAGGCTATCTAGGCACGAGCTTAGTGTAGAGCACAGAGATTGTGTGGCATCATTGACCTCAAGTGAGGAAAAAGTGCTGAGGGGAGGTAGAGCAGAAGCTACCGCTGAGGCAAAGTGAGCGGCAGACAAGTTGCGGAGGTTGCGCCGGTGTGAGACCAACGGTGTTGGACCAATGGGCTTTTCCTGTAGGGATACCGTGAACTGAATGAAATAGTGGTCTGACACATGTAGAGGTGTGACCGTTAGGCACTCTGTGGCACAATTTCGTACAAGAACAAGATCAAGCACCTTGCCAGCTTTGTGGGTCGGGGGGCTGAGAACGTCTCGGGTTACGTAGGTAACCCTTGTTCCCCGAGAAAGGGGAACGAGACACTGCGTCGGTGACGACACTATGGGAACGCCTTTAGGCGTGGCAGGGCTGAATGCGAATGAAAACTACTCCAATCCTATTGGCTTAATGAGAACGGTAGCATGTGACGGCGTAACCGTAGGCGTATATAAGCACGCCGGCACATAGGTACGTTAGCTCTTACTATGAAGCAAGGCACTCCAGACGGGGAGAGGTGCGGTGAACCGACGCAGTTAGCGTCTAAGTTAGCGCAGTTAGTAGCTAAGGAGTGTCTCGACAGCTCCTGTCATTAGGCCCGCCTCTAGGTACTGCGCCCCCTCAAGGGCCAGACCCACAGCCGCCACAGGGCGGGGCAAGGGTGAAGAACCCGGCCCCCTTCCCGGGACAGCAGGTCTCTCCTCAGAGGGACCTGCCATGGCGGACCTTCCAGGAGATCCAGCAGGTCTGAGAACCACACCCGGTCGGCCAAAACGGGCGCTACTAGTAGTAGTCGAATACCGCCCTGACGGACCCTCTCCAGGATCCCCGGAGCAAAGCGACTGGGGAAAAGCGTACAGACGTAGCCTTGGCCACGAGTGCACCATGGCGTCCAGCCCTAGTGAGGCCGGAGGTGTCAGGGAAAACCATAGAGGACAATGCGTAGTCTCTTGAGACGCAAACAAGTCCACGTCTATGGGCCCGAACCTTACGCATAATGACTCCACCACCTCAGGGTGGAGTCTCCATTCCCCCGGGCCTCGGCCCCTGCCTCGACAGCAGGCCTGCTCCCTGATTCTGAAGTCCCGGAATGAACATCGCTCTGATGGACAGTAGCTTCCGTCGGGACCACCGGAGGATCTGGTGCACCAGTCTGCAAAGAGGGCGCGAGCGCAGACCCCCCTGGTGATTCAGATAGGCCACCACTCCCGTGTTGTCCGACCTGACAAGAACGTGGTGACCCTGGAGTTCGGGCAGGAAGCTCCTCAGAGCCCGGAACACCGCCAGCATCTCGAGGCAATTGATGTGCCATGACGAATGATGCTCCTGCCAGAGCCCCTGCGCCGAAGCGGTCTCCCATGACCGCTCCCACCCAGTGAGGGAAGCGTCTGTCGAAACGATTACACGGCGACAAGATGCCCCTAACTTGGGTCCCTGGGACAAGAACCAAGGCTTTTTCCACTCTGATAGGGCACGAAGACATTTGTGCGTGACCCGTATCAGGCGGAACGGATTTCCCCTCGGGGAGAATCCCTTGGCCTTCAGCCACCACTGTAGGGCCCTCATGTGCAGTAGACCAGAAGGTATTACGCTGGAAGCTGCTGCCATGAGGCCCAATATCCTCCGGAAGTGTTTTTCTGTGATGGCGTGGCCCAACTTCACTCTCTTTACTGTGGTCAAGATGGACTGGATACATGCTGGAGACAGCTGTGCCTGCATCGTTCCTGAGTCCCATATCACCCCTACGAACACAGTTCTTTGGGTGGGCTTCACACTTTTCTTCACGTTGAAGATGAGCGAGAACGACATCTCGATGCCGAACCGCCAACTCCCGAGACTGCGCCAGGATTAGCCAGTCGTCGATATAATTGAGCACTCTGATGCCCTGGAGTCTCAGGGGGGTTAGTGCTGCATCCATGCATTTGGTGAAGGTGCGAGGAGAGAGTGCTAGGCCGAAGGGAAGGACTCACGCCCCCGAAGGCAAACCTCAGGAACTTCCTGTGGGATGGATGGATGGGGATATGGAAGTACGCATCCTTGAGATCTATGGTGACAAACCAGTCCTCGGACCGGATGTGACTCACGATGGCGGGGATGGTGAGCATCTTGAACCTGTATCTCCTCAGAGATCGGTTCAGGACCCGCAGATCTAGGATCGGGCGCAGGCCTCCGTCCTTCTTGGGGACGATGAAGTACCGGCTGTAAAGCTCGCCTTCCAGCGGGGGAACGGCCTCCACCACCCCTTTTTCCAGCGGCGTGCGCACTTCCTGTCCCAGCACCGGGCGCTGCTCCGAGAGTACCTTGGTCTGGACCACCCCATAGAACCTGGGGGGACGGAC
>JALXJV020000009.1:36785200-36795452 GCA_024633595.2 Lepomis macrochirus | reverse complement strand
AAGCCTCTTGGACCATGCCCTAATCTCAACAGGAAGTCGGCCATTTTCAATTGTGCGGCCATTTTTGGACGATTTACACACTCCGTACTTTAACGAACTCCTTCTAGGGATTTAGTCCGATCAGACTTCAAATTTCTGCTGTGACTTCTAAAGCCATTGAGGATGTAAAGTTGTGCTATCTGCGCATTTTCGTCGATGAAGCGTGTCCGTGGCGATGGCGTCAAAGATCAATCCATCGCCATGACACAGGAAGTGGTTGTAACTTCACTGTACATGCTCACATCTGCACCAAACTTTACCAAGCAGGATAGCAGTCCCGCCCTGAACTCATGTACATGCCGACATTCACCCACAGTCATAGCGCCACCTGCTGGCAACAGGAAGTGAGGTACAAAACCTTCATGCAAGCGTCCGAGCGCATAGCAAATGCACTGCTGCACAGGCAGAGCTCCACAATAGGCAACGCGACTGGCTCACACCCCGGCGTGCCTACAGGTGCGAGGGCCACCCATCGCTGCTTGCAGCTTTAATTTTCTTTCTTTCTTTCTTTTTTCTGCAAAGTAAGTGCTCATTTTCAGCGGCGCAACATGCTCGAAAACTCACCAAATTTGGCACGCATGTCAGGACTGGTGAAAAATTTCGTATTTTGCGGGTTTCGCGGATGGGCAGTGGCAAAATGGCTCGCTAAGCCACCTAGAAAATTAGAAAAAATTAGCCCTCGTCCACGTTCCACCTACATGCACGAAATTTCGGTGGGGACGTGTATCATATCAAGACGCACAAAAAAGCCTCAAGAACCCATACCCTAAACTCGACAGGAAGTCCGCCATTTTGAATTTGGTCGGCCATTTTGGGACGAATTCACACCTCCGTACTTTAACGAACTCCTCCTAGGGATTTAGTCGGATCGACTTCAAATTTCTGCTGTGCCTTCTAAAGGCATTGACGATGAAAAGTTGTTGCTATCTGCGGCGTTTTCGATCGATGAGCGTGTCCGTGGCGTCGACGATTACGCCATGAAACAGGAAGTTGTAGTAACTTCAGCTATACATGCTCAGATCTGCACAAAATTTTGCACGTTTGACAAGAGTCGCGCCCTGAACAAATGTACATGCCGACATTCACCCCAGTCATAGCGCCACCTGCTGGCAACAGGAAGTGACCTTTAGCGAAGCAGCCCCGCCGCGCGTTTTACCTACATGTCACGAAATTTCTGTGGCACATCTATCATCTCCAGACGCACAAAAAGCCTCTTGGAGCCATGCCCTAAACTCAACAGGAAGTCGGCCATTTTGAATCGTTATGACCATTTTGGGACGATTTACACCTCCGTACTTTAACGAACTCCTCCTAGGGATTTAATCAGATCGACTTCAAATTTCTGCTGTGCCTTCTAAAGGCATTGGCGATGTAAAGTTGTGCTCTCTGCGCGTTTTAGTCAATGGGCGTGTCCGATGGCGTCGATGATTAAGCCATGAAACAGGAAGTTGTAGTAACTTGGCTGTACATGCTTAGATCTGTATGAAATTTTACATGTAGCATGACAGTCCCGCCCTGAACAAACCTACATGCCGACATTCACCCCAGTCATAGCGCCACCTGCTGGTAACAGGAAGTGACCTTTGACGAAGCAGCCCCAGCTGACGCGTTTGACCTGCATGTACGCAATTTCTGTGGCACATTGATCATGTCCAGACGTACCAAAAAGCCTCTTGGAGCAATGCCGTAAACCCAACAGGAAGTCGGCCATTTTGAATTTTATGGCAATTTTGGGATGATTTACACACTCCGTATTTTAACGAACTCCTCCTAGGGATTTAGTCGGATCGCTTTCAGACTTCTGCTGTGCCTTCTAAAGGCATTGACGATGAAAAGTTGTGCTATCTGCGGCGTTTTACGTCAATGGAGCGTGTCCGTGGCGTCGATGATTACGCCATGAAACAGGAAGTTGTTGTAACCGGTTGTACATGCTCAGATCTGCACGAAATTTTGCACGTTTGACAAGAGTCCCGCCATGAACAAATCTACATGCGGCATTCACCCCCAGTCATAGCGCCACCTGCTGGCAACAGGAAGTGACCTTTAGCGAAGCTGCCCGCCGCCGACGTTTGACTTACATGTGCGAAATTTCTGTGGCACATCTATCATGTCCAGGCGTACAAAAAGCCTCTTGGAGCGATGCCTTAAACCCAACAGGAAGTCAGCCATTTTGAATTTTGCAGCCATTTTTGGACTATTCACACACTCCATATTTTGACGAACTCCTCCTAGGGATTTACGTCGGATTGACTTCAAATTTCTGCTGTGCCTTCTAAAGGCATTGACGATGAAAAGTTGTGCTATCTGCGGCGTTTTCGATCGATGGGCGTGTCCGATGGCGTGGCGTCAAACATCAAGTCTTCGCCATGACAAAGGAAGTAGTTGTAACTTCAGTGTACATGTTCACATCAGCACCAAACTTTACATGTAGGATAAGGGTCCAAGCCTGAACTCATGTCCATGCCAACATTCACCCCAAGTCATAGCGCCACCTGCTGGCAACAGGCAGTGACTTTTAACGAAGCAGCCCCCGCTGCACGTTTTACCTGCATGTACGACATTTCTGTGGCACATCTATCATGTCCAGACGCACAAAAAAGCCTCTTGGACCACTCCCCTCAACTCAACAGGAAGTCGGCCATTTTGAATTTTATGGCAACGTTTTGGTGACTTACACACTCTGTACTTTAACGAACTCCTCCTAGGGATTTAGTTGGATCAACTTAAAATTTCTGCTGTGCCTTCTAAAGGCATTGGCGATGAAAAGTTATTGCTATCTCAGGCGTTTTAGTCCAATGGACGTGTCCGTGGCGTCGATGACTCGCCATGAAACAGGAAGTTGTACTAACTTGGCTGTACATCCTCAGATCTGCACGAAATTTTACACGTTTGACAAGAGTCCCGCCCTGAACAAATGTACATGCCAACATTCAACCATAGTCATAGCGCCACCTACTGGCAACAGGAAGTGACCTTAAACGAAGCAGCCCCCGCCGCACGTTTGACCTACATGTACGAAAATTCTGTGGTACATCTATCATGTCCAGACGCACAAAAAAGCCTCTTGGAGCGATGCCCTAAACTTGACAGGAAGTCGGCCATTTTGAATTTTACCGCAATTTTTTAGTGATTTACACACTGTACTTTAACGAACTCCTCCTAGGGATTTAATCAGATCGACTTCAAATTTCTGCTGTGCCTTCTAAAGGCATTGACGATTTAAAGTTGTGCTCTGTGCTGCGTTTTCAGTCAATGAGCGTGTCCGTGGCGTCGATTCTTCAGCCATGACACAGGAAGTGGTAGTATCCTGGCTGTATATGCTCACATCTGCACGAAATTTTACACGCTTCACAAGAGTCCCGCCCTGAACACATGTACATGCCGACATTCACCCACTTTCATAGCGCCACCTGCTGGCAACAGGAACTGAGTTACAACACCTTCATGCAGCGTCCGAAGTGCATAGAAAATTCACAGCCGCACAGGCAGGGGTCCACAATAGGCAACGTGACCGGCTCACACCCCGACGCGCTACATGTGCGAGGGCCCGCCCATCGCTGCTTGCAGCTTTAATTAGGGCCCGAGCACGAACCGTGCGAGGACCCTATTGAAATTGTAAGGATTATTTTTTTTTTTTTTTCTTTTTTCTTTTTTCTGCAAAGTAAGCTCATTTTCAGCGGTTGCAACATGCTCGAAAACTCACCAAATTTGGCACACATGTCAGGACTGGTGAAAAATTTCAGTATTTTGTGGGTTTCAGCGGACGGGCGGGACAAAATGGCTCGCTAGCGCCACCTAGAAAATTAGAAAAATTAGCCCCTCGATCCACGTTCGACCTACATGCACCGAAATTTGGTGGGGACGTGTATCATATCAAGGCGCACAAAAAAGCCTCAAGAACCCATACCCTAAACTCGACAGGAAGTCCGCCATTTTGAATTTGGTGGCCATTTTGGGACGATTTACACCTCCGTGCTTTAACTAACTCCTCCTAGGGATGTAATCAGATCGACTTCAAATTTCGGCTGTGCCTTCTAAAGGCATTGACGATTAAAAGTTAGTGCTATCTGCGTCGTTTTCGTCAATGAAGTGTCCGTGGCGTCGATGATTCAGCCATGAAACAGGAAGTTGTTGTAACTTGGCTGTACATGCTCAGATCTGCACGAAATTTGACACTATTGACAAGAGTCCCGCCCTGAACCAATCTACATGCCGACATTCACCCACAGTCATAGCGCCACCTGCTGGCAACAGGAAGTGACCTTTAGCGAAGCAGCCCCAGCCCGCGTTTGATCTACACGCACAAAATTTTGGGGAGGTGTATCCTATCAAGATGCACAAAAAAAGCCTCAAGAATCCATACCCTAAACTCGACAGGAAGTCCGCCATTTTGAATTGTGCCGCCATTTTTGGACGATTTACACACTCTGTACTTTAACTAACTCCTCCTAGGGATTTAGTCGGATCGACTTCAAATTTCTGCTGTGCCTTGTAAAGGCATTGACGATCTAAAGTTGTGCTATCTGGGCGTTTTCGTCGATGGGCGTGTCCGTGGCATTGACGATTCACCATGAAACAGGAAGTTGTAGTAACTTGGCTGTACATGCTCAGATCTGCACCAAATTTTGCCCATTTGACAAGAGTCCCGCCCTGAACAAATCTACATGCCGACATTCACCCGCAAGTCATAGCGCCACCTGCTGGCGACAGGAAGTGACCTTTAATGAAGCAGCCCTCGCCCAGCGTTTGACTTACATGTACGAAATTTCTGTGGCACATGTATCATGTCCAGAGGTACAAAAAAGCCTCTTGGAGCCATGCCCTAAACCCAACAGGAAGTCCGCCATTTTCAATTGTGCGACCATTTTGGGACGATTTACACACTCCGTACTTTAACTAACTCCTCCTAGGGATGTAATCAGATCGACTTCAAATTTCGGCTGTGCCTTCTAAAGGCATTGGCGATTAAAAGTTGTTGCTATCTGCGGCGTTATTCGTCAATGGACGTGTCCGTGTGGCGTCGATGATTCAGCCATGAAACAGGAAGTTGTTGTAACTTCGGCTGTACATGCTCAGATCTGCACGAAATTTGACACTATTGACAAGAGTCCCGCCCTGAACCAATCTACATGCCGACATTCACCCACAGTCATAGCGCCACCTGCTGGCAACAGGAAGTGACCTTTAGCGAAGCAGCCCTCACGCAGCGTTTGATCTACACGCTACAAAATTTTGGGGAGGTGTATCCTATCAAGATGCACAAAAAAGCCTCAAGAATCCATACCCTAAACTCGACAGGAAGTCCGCCATTTTGAATTGTGCAGCCATTTATTGGGCCCGATTTACACACTCTGTACTTTAACTAACTCCTCCTAGGGATTCAGTCGGATCGACTTCAAATTTCTGCTGTGCCTTGTAAAGGCATTGACGATCTAAAGTTGTGCTATCTGCGCGTTTTTGTCGATGGCGTGTCCGTGGCATTGGCGATTCACCATGAAACAGGAAGTTGTAGTAACTTGGCTGTACATGCTCCAGATCTGCACCAAATTTTGCCCATTTGACAAGAGTCCCGCCCTGAACAAATCTACATGCCGACATTCACCGGCGAGTCATAGCGCCACCTGCTGGCGACAGGAAGTGACCTTTAATGAAGCAGCCCTCGCCGCACGTTTGACTTACATGCACGAAATTTCTGTGGCACATGTATCATGTCCAGAGGTACAAAAAAGCCTCTTGGAGCCATGCCCTAAACCCAACAGGAAGTCCGCCATTTTCAATTGTGCGACCATTTTGGGACGATTTACACACTCCGTACTTTAACTAACTCCTCCTAGGGATGTAATCAGATCGACTTCAAATTTCGGCTGTGCCTTCTAAAGGCATTGACGATTAAAAGTTGTGCTATCTGCGGCGTTTTCGTCAATGGACGTGTCCGTGGCGTCGATGATTACGCCATGAAACAGGAAGTTGTAGTAACTTCGCTATACATGCTCAGATCTGCACCAAATTTTGTACATTTGACAACAGTCCCGCCCTGAACAAATGTACATGCCAACATTCAACCATAGTCATAGCGCCACCTGCTGGCAACAGGAAGTGACCTTCAACGAAGCAGCCCCGACACAGGTTCTGACCTACATGTACGAAATTTCTGTGGTACATCTATCATGTCCAGACGCACAAAAAAGCCTCTTGGAGCGTTGCCCTAAACTCAACAGGAAGTCGGCCATTTTGAATTTTATGGCAAAGTTTCGGATGATTTACACACTCTGTATTTTAACTAACTCCTCCTAGAGATAGAGTCGGATCAGACTTCAAATTTCTGCTGTGCCTTCTAAAGGCATTGACGATGTAAAGTTGTTGCTATCTGTGCGTTTTCGTCAATGGGCGTGTCCGTGGCGTGGCGTCAAAGATCAAGTCATCGCCATGATACAGGAAGTGGTTGTAACTTCACTGTAGATGATCACATCTGCACAAAACTTTACATGTAGGATAACAGTACCACACTGAACACATGTACATGCCGACATTTAGCCACAGTCATAGCGCCACCTGCTGGCAACAGGAAGTGTGGTACAAAACCTTCATGCAGCGTCCGAGCGCATAGCAAATGCACAGGCGCACCGGCCGACCTCCACAATATGCAGCGGCCGCATCACACTCCGGCGTGCTACAGGTGCGCGAGGGCCGATCCGCATCGCTAGGCTTTGCAGCTGTTAATTTTTTTTTTCTTTCTTTTCTTTTTTTTTCTGCAAAGTAAGCTCAATTTTTGCGGCCGCAACATGCTCGAAAACTCACCAAATTTGGCAAGCGTGTCAGGACTGGTGAAAAATTTCAGTATTTTATGGGTTTCGCGGACGGGCGGGGCAAAATGGCTCGCTAGCGCCACCTAGAAAATTAGAAAAAATTAGCCCCTCGTCCACGTTCGACCTACATGCACGAAATTTGGTGGGGACGTGTATCTTATCAAGACGCACAAAAAAGCCTCAAGAACCCATACCCTATACTCGACAGGAAGTCCGCCATTTTGAATTTGGTGGCCATTTTGGGACGATTTGCACGCCGTGCTTTAACGAACTCCTCCTAGGGATTTAGTCGGATCGACTTCAAATTTCTGCTGTGCCTTCTCAAGGCATTGAAGATGTAAAGTTGTGCTATCTGCGGCGTTTTCGTCGATGGGCGTGTCCGTGCCGTCGCCCGATTAAGCCATGAAACAGGAAGTTGGAGTAACTTCGCTATAAATGCTCAGATCTGCACCAAATTTTGTACATTTGACAAGAGTCCCGCCCTGAACAAATGTACATGCCAACATTCAACCATAGTCGTAGCGCCACCTGCTGGCAACAGGAAGTGACCTTAAACGAAGCAGCCCCCGCCACACGTTTGACCTACATGTACGAAAATTCTGTGGTACATCTATCATGTCCAGACACACAAAAAAGCCTCTTGGAGCGATGCCCTAAACTCAACAGGAAGTCGGCCATTTTGAATTTGGTGGCCATTTTGAGGCGATTTGCACACTTCGTGATTTTAACGAACTCCTCCTAGGGATTTAGTCGGATCGACTTCAAATTTCTGCTGTCCCTTCTCAAGGCATTGAAGATGTAAAGTTGTGCTATCCGAGCGTTTTCGTCCATGGGTGTGTCCGTGCCGTCGCCGATTCGCCATGAAACAGGAAGTTGGAGTAACTTCGCTATAAATGCTAAGATCTGCACCAAATTTTGTACATTTGACAAGAGTCCGCCCTGAACAAATGTACATGCCAACATTCAACCATAGTCATAGCGCCACCTGCTGGCAACAGGAAGTGACCTTAAGCGAAGCAGCCCCGCCACACGTTTGACCTACATATGCGAAAATTCTGGGGTACATCTATCTTGTCCAGACGCACAAAAAAGCCTCTTGGAGCGATGCGCTAAACTCAACAGGAAGTCGGACATTTTGAATTTTATGGCAAAGTTTTGGTGATTTACACACTCCGTATTTTAACTAACTCCTCCTAGAGATAGAGTCGGATCGACTTCAAATTTCTGCTGTGCCTTCTAAAGGCATTGACGATGTAAAGTTGTGCTATCTGCGCATATATGTCAATGGGCGTGTCTGTGGCGTGGCGTCAAAGATCAACTCTACGCCATGACACAGGAAGTGGTTGTAACTTCACTGTAGATGCTCAGATCTGCACGAAATTTTACACGCTTGACAAGAGTCCCGCCCTGAACACATCTACATGCCGACATTCACCCACAGTCATAGCGCCACCTGCTGGCAACAGAAAGTGACCTTTGTGTAACCTTTAACAGAGCAGCCCCGCTAACTTCTGCCCTACATTTATGAAATTTATGTGGTAGATGGATCATGTCCGGACGCACAAAAAAGCCTCCTGAAGCGATGCCCTAAACCCAACAGGAAGTCGGCCATTTTGAATTTTACGTAAATTTTTTGATGATTCACACGCTCGTGTTTTAACTAACTCCTCCTAGGGATTTAGTCGGATCGACTTCAAATTTCTGCTGTGCCTTCTAAAGGCATTGATGATGAAAAGTTATGTGCTATCTCTGGCGTTTTCGGATATCAGCGTGTCCGTGGCGTGGCGTCAAAGATCAAGTCTTCGCCATGACACAGGAAGTGGTTGTAACTTCACTGTACATCCTCAGATCTGCACAAAATTTTACACGTTTGACAAGAGTCCCGCCCTGAACACATGTACATGCCAACATTCACCCACAGTCATAAGCCACCTGCTGGCAACAGGAAGTCACCTTTAACAAAGCAGCCACCGCCCGCACGTTTGACAGACATGCCACGAAATTTCTGTGGTACATCTGGCATGTCCATACAGCACAAAAAAGCCTATTGGAGTGATGCCATAAACTCGACAGGAAGTCCGCCATTTTGAATTTTACCGCCATTTTGGATGATTTACTCACTCACGTACTTTAACAAACTCCTCCCAGGGATTCAGTAGGATCGACTTCAAATTTCTGCTGTGCCTTCTAAAGGCATTGAGGATGCAAAGTTGTGCTATCTGCGCGTTTTTGTCCATGGGCGTGTCCGTGGCGTCGATGATTCGCCATGAAACAGGAAGTTGTTGTAACATCATTGTACATGCTCAGATCTGCTCTTAATTTTACACGCTTGACAAGAGTCCCACCCTGAACAAATCTACATGCCAACATTCTCCCCCAGCCATAGCGCCACCTGCTGGCAACAGGAAGTGATCTTTAACGAAGCAGCCCCCGCCCCAAGTTTAACCTACAGTTACGCAATTTCTGTGGTATATCTATCATGTCCAGACGCACAAAAAAAGCCTCTTGGACCACTCCTCTAATCTCAACAGGAAGTCGGCCATTTTGAATTGTGCGTCCATTTTGGATGATTTACACACTCCGTACTTTAACTAACTCCTCCTAGGCATGCAATCAGATCGACTTCAAATTTCTGCTGTGCCTTCCAAAGGCATTGACGATGTAAAGTTGTGCTCTCTGAGCGTTTTCGATCAATGGGCGTGTCCGTGGCGTCGATGATTCACCATGAAACAGGAAGTTGTAGTAACTTGGCTGTACATGCTCAGATCTGCCACGAAATTTTACACGTTTGACAAGAGTCCCGCCCTGAACACATGTACATGCCGACATTCACCCACAGTCATAGCGCCACCTGCTGGCAACCGGAAGTGACCTTTAGCGAAGCAGCCCCATCCACGTTTGACCTATATGTTCAAAATTTCTGTGGCTCATGTATCAAGTCGAGTCGCACAAAAAAGCCTCTTGGACCACTCCCCTAAACCCAACAGGAAGTCGGCCATTTTGAATTTTACGTAAATTTTTGGACGATTTACACACTCCGTACTTTAACGAACTCCTCCTAGGGATTTAGTCAGATCGATTACAAATTTCTGCTGTTCCTTCTAAAGGCATTGACGATGCAAAGTTGTGCTATCTGCGCGTTTTCGTCGATGGGCGTGTCCGTGGCGTGGCGTCAAAGATCGACTCATCGCCATGAGACGGGATGTGGTTGTAACTTTGTAAAATTGTACATGGTCAGATCTATATGAAATTTAGCACGTTTAATAAGAGTCCGCCCTGAACACATGTACATGCCGACATTCACCCACAGTTATAGCGCCACCTGCTGGCAACAGGAAGTGAGTTACAAAACCTTCATGCAGCCTCCGAGGCATAGAAAATTCACAACCGCACAGGCAGGGGTCCAC